>ML789283.1:13399-29282 GCA_009831015.1 Picea engelmannii
TCGCTAGAATGGTGGCAGCTTATCTCTGAGAAGAGATGTGACGGCTACTCGCATTCGCAAGAAGATGATTACAATGAGGCTCGGAAGGCCTTTTTACAATAGACGGGAATGCCAAAAGTCCTAGACATCCAAAAACCTAACCCGAGGAGATGAAGCGCCAAAAGTCATGTGGGCCCCGTTTGGGTAAGTTAGTACATCAACTTCCCGAGGTCATAACTTTTGCATACAATCTCCGTTTTAGGCGTGTGATAGCTCGTTGGAAAGGTATCATCGAGGAGATTCATTTTGGGGGCTCAATCATGCCTTCAGCTATCATTGAGAACCTATATCTCAAAAAACCTTCATTTAGGCCCTCAAAATGGCCCCGGAAGTTAAAACCTGCTAAAAATAGTAAATTGCCAAAATTGCCAGAAAGCTGTTTTGAGCCAGTTGGAAAATGTGGGTGGCCACCGATATCCACCTGGATCATCTTTGTATGAACGCCTTGCCTGCTTCTCTTATACGTGATGATTTTCCTTCCAGTTGTCCTTTCCTCCTTGCATGCTCCTCCTCCAAAAACAACCTTTCTTCGTGACTCAACCTACATCCAACAGGCCCCCAAAATAGACATGTGGATCATCCTGATCCATATAACCTTTGTGCACTTCTTCAAAATTTCCTATGAGAGCCTAGAAATTTTTTGTGAGTTCATTTGCTTGTGTTTGAGCCTGCATGGTCTTTTCTCTGAGTGCATCCAATACTTGCACTACGATATCGTCGCTTATCATCTCTGCACATTCTTCCTGAGTCTGTGCCATGTTCTTCTTTGTGTCTTCTGCCTGCACAATGACCTCCCCTTCCCTCTCTCGGAGAGGTTCCATTTGAGCTTGGCACTACTTCTTCTGTGTCTGGGTGACTATGAGTTCTTCCAGCATCTTCTTCATATCATGTGCTCCTTTGAGGTGCTCAATGATCAACATTGTCTTCTGCCTCTGCTTGAGGTCCTGGATAGCTACACTTATCTTCTCCTCTTCTTGGTCCCACTGTTGGACCTGTTGATCCTCCTCCAACTTCGTCCATAGCTGTGCTAATTTATTGAACAAGTCAGCAGCTGCGCGGACTTGTCGCTCCATCTCCTCTATCTGTGTTGTTGCTTCCTGCTTCCTTTTCTCCTTCACCTCCGAGGGAGTGGTAGGTATGAGTTGTTCCCGAAGGTGCTTGATATCTTGCCTATATTGATCAATTTTCTCCACAATCTAATCAATCTTTTGCGTCACCATGAGATCTACTGTCTACGCACTCTTTGAAATTTTGTCATAGGTTACAACCAATTCCTACTCAAGCCTATCCATGCGATCTTTCTTGTATTTTGTCTTCATGTGGCTGTTGAGGTGCTCTGAGGTTGCTTCGAGGTCATCTGCAGATTTGTATCGATGCTTCTAGCTTGAGTGGTGCCATGGTGGTAAAGGTATTCTCCACCGAGCTTAGTTGGCTCTGTAACTTCTGCAAATTGGCTCTCTGATCCATATACTCTATCGCTTTGTGATTTTCTCAATTTCACAATAACCCTTTTGATCCTCATGTGCTTACCTTATATAGGAATTATGTGAAACTTCTCAGAGATGTTACCCAACTTGCATTTTGAATGAACTGGCGCTTCCCACATATTTTCCATTGAATTCCCTTAACATCGCCAGTTGGCGCGATTAATGTAGTGTCCCGTCAATCGTTATTTTCATTCAAGTTTGATAGTTGTCGTCCTTTGGCGTTATTTTCCATACCCATCCTTTCCGTCATTTCTTCCTTTTAGTGACCGTTGGTCCTTTCTCCATCACACTAGCGTTTCCAAGTGCACATTCCCATTCTCTTTTCGGTGTGCTACGCATTTGTTGCTATCTTTTGATGTCTAGCATGGTAACCCCTCTGTTAGTTTTTTGTTTTTGTTTTTTGAGTGTCAGGAGGTCGAATGTCCCTATACATCTTCAGTCAACTCCTGTTGACCATCCCTCTGAGTTATGTTCCTCCTAAATCTCTCAACTATACAACTCCCCCATATGTGATAATATTTAATTTGTATGGTCCTAACCAATGCATTCTAAGTTTTCCTGGGTGCCGAAAAGATTTACTGTCGTACACCAAGACTAAGTATCCTTCCTTGAAATTTTTCCTCTTGATATGTCTTTCATGCCAAGCTTTGTCCCTTGCTTTCTGTACTTCTTGGTGAAACCATGCTAGAATCCTATCTTCCTCCATGATCATCAACTAACTTATCCTTTCCTATACTACACCTCGCTCTGTCATGTTGGTAATTGTTGTGACACACAGACTAGGTACCAAAAACTCTAATGGCACCACTGCTTCTTGTCCATACACCAATATGAATGGTGTCTTCCCTGCCAAATTTTTGCATGTGGTCCTGTACGACCACAATACTGCTGGTATCTTCAAGTCCCAATCATCCCTATTAACGTTGCAGATCTTTGTCAGTGAATTCTCAAGGATCTTGTTAAAGGCTTCCATTGCTTCATTTGCTTGAGGATGATATGGGGTACTCTTTTGAGGATAAACTTCAAATTCCTCGGTCATAGCCTTAATAGTGTTTTTAATGAAGTGAGTGCCCTTGTCACTCATCAAAATCCTTGGGCATCCAAATCTAGAGATCAATTGCTCAAACAAGAAGTGTGATGTTGTCTCTGTGCTACAATATTTTACTGGTGTTGGTTCTTCCCATCTTGTTAAGTACTCTATCACAGTAATAACATACCTCAATCCTGACCTTTTTGTTGGTGGGTTAATTGGTCCCACAAAATCTGTTTCCTATTTGTCAAATACCTACAAGGTTACTTATGGTATCAGGGGCATCTCGTCCCTTCTATTCATTTTACCAACCCTCTGACATACATCACATTTCTGGCAGTAGTCCTTTTAGTATCTGTGAACAGTCGACCACCATAGTCTTGCACACAATACCTTCTGCATGGTAGCTTTGCCTGCATAATGTCTTCCCGCTATTCCCTCATTGGCTTCTGCTAAAATCCTAGGTCTTTCACATTCTAGCACACAACTTCTCAAGATGCTATCTGCACCCATTTTGTATAAGTGTTCTGCAATCAATTGATAGTATGCAACCCTGACTACCATATTTTTCTTCTGCGTAGTTTTGAAATCCTGTGGTGTAGTCCCTGTACTCAAGTACTGGATGGTGTTTGTAAAGTATTCATCATGTATTTCGAATGAAAATAGCTGCCCGTTGGGAAAGTTGTCCTCTAGATTCGTAGTTTCCTCCCCATTAGTGATCCTCGATAGGTGATCAGGTCCTACGTTCAACTTCCCTGGTTTGACTATCACTTCAAAGTCGAATTCCTGGAACAACAATAACCATCTACAAATTATCCCCCCCAAAACTGGCTTGTTGACGAGGTATTTGAGAGTTGAATGGTCTGTGAACATCTTGAAATTTTTTCCCAATAAATAATTCCTAAATTTTTGAAGCGCATAGACCATAGCTAAGCCTTCTCTTTTTGTGGTATTGTAATTTTTCTCTAATTCTGACTGTTTTCTGCTAGTGAATGCTATGGGATGGTCCAATTCTCCTGATCCTGGTTGTGCCATAATAGATCCAAGTGCAATGGATGATGCATCTATGTGTACATGGAATGTATTTTCCCAATATGGGAATACTATTATTGGTGTGGTTACCATCTTCTCTTTCAGGGTGTCCAATCCGCGCTAACAATCCTCATTCCACTGAAAATTGTTGTCTTTTTTTAGCAATTTCTCCATTGGCGTACTGATCTATGATTACCCCTTTATAAATTTTTTGTAGTATCCTGTGTGTCCCAATGTCGTTGTCAACTGACGAAATGACTTTGGTGGTGGTAGATTAACAATTACTGCAATCTTGGTAGGATCTACTAGCAATCCTTGTTTGCATACTATATGGCTCAATAGTATCCCAAAAGGTGTTCCAAAGATGAACTTCTTGATATTTAATGATATCTGATACTTCTTGCATCTTTATAACATAATCCTCAACACCCATACATGGTCTTTCAATAGAATATAGACTGTCCAATAATCCAGATATACCCTTATAAATTGGTGGATGAATTCTTTGAATGCATATATGACTACTCTAGAAAATATTGCTGGTGCATTCTTCATTCCAAACGACATGACTGTATACTGATAGGATCCCCATTCTATGGAAAAAGTGGACTTGTATATGTCTTTGGTTCTATCTTGATCTGATGGTATCTCGAGAATCCGTCGGTAAATGAATGACATTCTTGTTCTCCTATGTTCTCCAACACCTCATCTGTGAAAGGAGTAGGGAACAGGTCATGTAGGAATGCATCATTCAGATTCCTCAAGTCAACACATATTCTTATTCCTACTTGTTACTTTTCCTAAACTACCATCGGGCTAACTGTTACACATTATTTTTGTCATCCCTATGACCGTTAATGATGTAAACCTATCTGTTGCCTTCAGAGGGGTTAGTGGCCTGAGTTCCTGAAGAGAGAAGGGAGAAGAACTTTTCCTGAGAAAAGAAGTTGCATTTTCCTGTGTAAAAACCTTATAAAAAAGGAAGTTCGCAGGCTGCCTATGTATTAGGGTGCGAGAATGCCTTATTCTCGTAGGCTGCATCATAGCTAGGGTGCGAACAGTTCGCAGGCTGCTCTATAGGCAGGGTGCGAGAATGCTTACACGTGGGAAAAACGAGCGTTTTCTCGAATCTTCTAGAAGAAGAAACTTCCATGGTGAGGTGGCATCCGAATGGTTTGGATCTTACTCGCTTTCATGATTTAGTGGGATCATCCTAACCTCCTCACCTGATCCTCTTCAACTTATAAAAGGAGAGGATCTCTCATGGAGAAGGGGTTCTAGAGCTTGCTAGCTTTGGTTGGCTTGGAATTATTAGCTTGGTTGGAGTGGCTTTGAGATTTGCTTTATCAAGATAGATTGTGAGTAGCTATCAGATATATGCTCTCAGAATTCTTGGAGTGAAAGTGTGTGGGGAACGAAGGACAGTTGGAAGGGACCTTACGACATCAAGGCTATGGTTGTAATCTCTCTTTCACATTTAATATGATACAGTAATATGATTCTTTCCTATAAAGCTTGTTGTGTTTTATTGTATGATTCCTTGATCACATACATAGGTTTATATTGAGTTTATGCTATTGCTATCACTTTGGTTGGTTGCGTTCTTTTGAAGGATCATCATTGTATGAATGTTGGAACAGAGCTAGGATGGCAATGGCGAGAGGAAGCGACATTTAAACGGTATGTCACCCATCCCTCTTTGGTTAGTAAATTCAATATTTAAAACTTAAGGAAAGCGTCATGTTCTGTCTTGTTTTGTTCTAGATCCAGGTGGATCTAGGGAGATCAGTTAGTGTTCTCACCTACCGATTAGTCCGATAACACTTACCCATTCAGATTCCTCTATCGGTTCTATGATTCCAGCCTCCAACATCCTATCGATTTTGGCTTTGACTTTTTTCTTATATATAGGGTTTAGTTTGTATGGTCGCTGTCTGATTGGTCTTGCTTTAGCTCTAAGTGGTATCTTCATTTCTCCTAGATCTCATACTATACCTTTCATTTATGTGAACGTTATTGGGAACAAGTTGTTGTATACATGTAGTAACTATGTTATGCTTTGAACCGTTTTCTCATCCTAATAATCTCCAATGCTGACCATTTTGGGATTTCAACTGTCCCAATGTTGACTTTCTTCACCTTGATCAGTGCAACAATTACTTCTGATTCTAGAGGTGGACCTTCCACTTCTCTTTCTACTTCAACTTCCTCAATCTGAATATCGGGCGGGTCATCTTCATCTGGTACTTCTTCCTGCATGTGGTAGCATGACAATATTTCTTTTATTGTCAATCTATTTTGCTGTTGTTCTTCTATCATGAGTTTAACTTCTGGTTCTTTAATGAATATCACAACTCTGATTTGTTTAAGTGTTGCATCTATGTTGGGTTTCTCATGCTCAAATGAGAAAGTGATTGTAAAGTTTTGTTGTAATACTGTCCAGTTTGTAGTTCCTTTGCGCAGTTTCTGGTCTGTATACCAGTTTTTTGGGATGCCTTCTAATGTGTGAACAAAATGATGAGGCTAGTCCTCTAGTGGTGTCATTTTCCATAGAGCTGTGCACTTCTCCAAGTGTTCTGTTGGTTCCCCCTGTCCGTCATATTTCTGCAGCCGGTTTCTTCCTTTTTCTGCGCTAAACCTAATGCATAGTAACCACTTACATTGGTACAAGTCATTAATTATTTCTTTGTGCACACCCCACCATCTTGCAAGTGTTGCATTGAGTGATATGTCCATGGTTAAGAGCCTATGATTTTCTAACACTTCATCTTCGTATCATGTTAATAATGCTTCTAGGTCATTCACCCTGTGGAAGTTGGGAGGTTCCCTTATCTCCATACCTACCCATCTTACTGCACGGTCTATTCTTGCGCATCTTCTTGTGGAGACTTCGTGTAACCTATGCTACTAGTTTTCTAAACCTGTATCCGAGTCTAATGCACATGAGGTGATGCTTCTCCAGTGGGGTACCCTATCTGCAGTTGGGTTCACATAATATTCTTCTCGCGTGTTTTTTCTGTACAACCGGTTAATTTCCTCCAGCTCCAAGCAAGTAGGTTCTACAAACCTTTCCCCTTCTGATGGGTCCAATGGCACAATGAATTTGTATTCTCCTGACTCAAATTTCATCTTCCACATCTTTAAGTTGATTATGGCCTGGTTATCAAACGACCAATCCAACCCAAGAAATGTCTATAAGGTATTGTTCCATCCACTATCTCAATTATTTTTAAGTCGGCTTTAGTCCATACTCCATCCAGAGCTACTGTCACTCCTTTTAATCTCCCAATTGGTAGAACTCTGTGTTGATTTGCTAGTTTCATCTGAACAAGTGAATATCCTAATGTGGGTTCTCCCATACATTTCCATGTATTCTTAAGTAATACATTTACTTTGGATCCTAAATCTAGTATAATATCTCCCATGTTGAAATCTCCAATGTTGGCGTTCAGTCTGAATTCCCTGTTTGTTCTCCTTCTTGTATGAAGATGATTAACTATTTTCTGTTCTATCTTTCCTTCTGCCACTATGCTACATATTTCTAGCATATTTTGTAATACTTTAACAGAGGATGGATCATTTAGTAGTCTAGCACAGGATTGAAAAAAAACCTTAATCATACTTACTTGTCCCAGTGGCTATGTTTCTTCGGTGTGATTCAGTGATGGAGGCATCTCGTACGCTGGTACTTCCTTATTATACTGCATAGTCGATGCGATGCAATGTCTAGTTTCATCAATTATTTTCTAGCTTGCTTGAATGTATCCTTTTCGTTCTGCACATCAAAATGCTTCTTTGGTTCGACATTCTTTTTCACCCATTGGTGTTGTGCTAGCTCTTCTCTTACTGTGTTGTTTCCTGTTTTAGCTCCTCCCCATGTAACTATGTTGTTGTTTCTTCCTTCATCCCTCACTTCTGCTAAAATCCACTGAACATTCTGATTGTTCTAATTTCTCTTCTCCTAGATATTCCCTAATAGTGTCAGACATTCTTTCGTGTCATGATCTAATGCGCAACAATACATATAGGTCACTAGTGGAAGTGGACATTCTCTTGCATAATGTCCTGGTTGTTGACAATTGTGGCATACCAATGGTCTTATGCCTCTTCCAAAGCCTCCTCTTTATTTTCCTCCAACTATGTAGCCATCTTGATCCCCTCGTGGCGCATTATACTGAGGCACCTGGTTATATTGTGAGATATTGTAGTGTGGTTGCGCGATATTGTACTACAGCTGCACAACGTTATATTGTTGTTGCACAATGTTATACTGCTGCGACACAGTGTTATATGGGGCTGGTACTTGTTTAAAATGAGGTGCGTCTTGGACAGTCATCATTTCTGCCTGCACCCTATATGCATCTAATGTTCTTTCCCTCATGAGGTCCATGGTTCTGTAATCTTTGTCATCATAGCCTACCGACTTGCAAAAGTTTCAATATGAGCTATTCGGTACTGTCTGGTACTTATGCATCATTGGGAAGTGATATGGATCATGTCCCTATTTCTTACATATCTCACACCATAGTCCTCTTGTTGGCAATGGGTTTGGCATTCCTGCTACCATGTACTGCGTGAATGTTGGACATTCATTTTATGGTGTTCGTCTGTCCTACATGTGGTACACCAAATGACTTCTCTTTTGTCCTTACCTTTGTTCTAGTTTAGCTGGAACACTAAGTTCTTCAGAACCTCCTTCAACTCCTCTATGGCTGGATCTTTCTTCTGATATTGGTTCTCTTCCAGTTGTAGGACTGCCTGTAGAGCCTCTGCCTGTGTCTGAAACTTCTGTTTTTCATAAATCACTCTAAATATAGGATGTCAAAAACATAGCATCATGGTAATCAAATGTTGAGTTTTTCATGCCCTTAGGAAGACTTAATAGGTCAATTATTTTAGCTAAGTGTAAAGGAATTATTATATAGTTCAACTTCTTAAGCAAGGCATACAACTCTATGCCATATTCATTATATTACTTTTAGACCTGACCAAGAACCACAAGGTTAGGAGTTTAAGCTGCCTCATGTGTCTACTAAAGGAATTAAGGAGATCCAAGAGTCTTGCGAGCTTTTGTTTATACAAAAATGTCTCCATTCATAGCCAATACACAAACGTTTTCTCTGCATGTGGACAAATATTACAAACTTCTATGTAACTCTGAATGAACAAAAAATGAACATAATCTATAGCTATAATCTATAGTGATAACCAATAGCATACCACATTTTTTTCTTCCACTAGACAAAGTATGGCTAGAAATAAGGCTTTCTTGTTGACAAGAGAATTCATCTTAGCAACCCTATCAGTCATTTTATTCATCTCGAGGAGGTTTTCTAAAAGAAACTTAGGATTTGGCTACGATGTTTCTTCACAATAGATCATTATCCACATTAAAAGAACTCTGATATCGACTTAGACAACAATATTTATTATGAATAAGAACCAAGAAGATTGCTACTAATATGGATATTGAATGAAACTTCAGAAAACATATTATAATCGTGACTGCAAACTTGCAAGACTAACTTCTTTTTTTCACTTAAGGATGATCATCCATCCATTCTTGGGAGTCTTATATAAATACTTTAAAGAGCCTACAATAGCCACTGTGAGTTTAATTAAAATGATAGCTTTCATAAATCAATTTTATAATGATATTACAACAAAATATTTTTGAAAACTCTGAGTTAATTACCTTAGATACATTCACGCAGATGCAATATAAAATAATTAGATAATTCAATCTGAAAAAATAAAATAATAGTATATATTAAAAATACAAAATAAATTAAGATTATTAATAAATAAGCTTAAATAATGGTATATATTAATATTATTTTTGAAAAGTCGTAAGAAAGTAGTCTGGGTGTAGAATCTGGAATGCGTTGAACTTTGGACTGTCTGAAGTTTACAAATTAGCTGGTAGAGAACCAAATTTTCCGTTGCTTAATTTTTTTGAGAAAAAAAATCAAGAAACAAGATTATCCATCATCTATGTGGAAAATAGGAGTTGTAGAGAGTCTTTCAGAAATAGCACAAGAAAAGTTAGTAGGCGACAAATTGTTAGGTATGTCTAGTTATCCAAAAATCTTATCATGTGATGCTTTGAGGTTCACAATAGGGTGTACATAATGCATTAAATAAAAGCAATGATAATTTAAGCAAGCTAGGAAACCCATATTTTCACTATCTCAGGTTGAGTCGTTTCGCTTCACTTTCTGCTGCTTAAGGAGGTTTTCTAAATTTTCTTAAACTCTCCTAATTTTTCTCCCGAGTCTTGGAAGATATTTATGTAGATGGAAGGAGGTGATTGCGTTGTCTTTTTCCTTGAACTTAGGAGTAATACCCTCCATAATTTTAGAAACCTAAAAATAGAAAAAATTCTACATTTTCCAACTGATGAATGAATTGCAAATTGTTGACTTCTAAATAGACGAAAATTTTGCAAAACCTCGAATATCATCTACTTTCTGTGAAGAAAATCTCATATACATGAAAAAGGATGAAGAAAATTTTTCAAAATTTAAAGAAGAATGGTAGCACATGTAAAGCAGAGAATCACTCTCCTTTAAACTGAATACCTAGTCGATGTAAATCAAAGAATTGCTCCTATGGAAAATAAATACCTGGTCTATGCTCCCCTCCTCTATCAATTTCCTTATTTTCTAGATGCTCCCTTTCTTTCTCACAAGGTATTGGTCCTCGAGCATAGACGCGGATGGTAGCGACACGTAACCGATGAAGACGGTGTTGGAGATGTTCCTTTGCATTGACGCTCCATCTGAATCTTGCTCGCTAATCTCTGAGACTTCACCGGTACCTCCCAGCCAATGCTATGGATACTCTTCTTCCCCATGAGCCCCCCCGAGATGCAAAGGGGCCACACACACAAAAACCAGAAAAATACTCTAGCACCGAGCTCACCTCACAAGGTAGAGCCACCACTCTCTCTCAAGTTGGGTATACCAACTCCCACAAGTAGAACCTGTCAAAATTTCTAAAGCATAACTTTACCCATAACCAATGTGATCCATTGCTCATCTCATCCATTTGTTTTATATAATTTTCCCATAACCCATCCCCACTTGTATAATTAATTATCTTTTTAATTAAAATAATTTAGAATTATCTCCCCCTTACACTTGTCACCCTTTCCCCAATTTTCACAATTAAATCCACATTTTATTTTAATAAAATTCCATTTTCCTCACCCTTCCTAAAAGCGCTCCTTAAATCACTCATACTTGTCTCTTTATTCCCCTTATTTCCAATTAATGACTGACGCCTTTCTAAAACCGAGTTGAGTTAAAAATATGAATCTTCTTCTAGTTAGACTAGTGTTAACTAGACTCTATATTCCTTTCTATGTGTACCCATTCCTTTATCGTTATTCCATTCTTACCTTAAATTCTAATTTGGTGATTACTTGCACATATGTGTGTTAAATTGATCTTTAGATTTATTTTATTTTCCTTGAATTCTTAAATTGATTTACTTCATCCCCTCATTATTTAATTTATAAATTTAGTTTTTAGTCTTCTTACTAACTTAGACTTAGGATTAATTAAATTTTTAATTGCAAGGGCTTAGACTCTTAAAGGGATTATGATTAATAAATTCAATCCTGAGTTAATTAATTAATCGATTGATCCGACAGTGCTCAAGAATTTACAAGGTTAATTATTCGCTTAGGTTTTTCTAGGTCACCTAGATTCATTGACTCAAATTTGATTTACGTGACGTGTTAAGACTCACTCCGTTCTCTAAGGGTGCCACTCGCCTTTCACTCAAATTTTTAATTACATGGCGTGCCCTTCAATATGCACTCCATGCTCCAAGGATGCCACTTGCCTTTTACTGGTTTTGGTAGCTGTCCAACCCTTGGAGTCAACACTCCATTCGAGTGACATTGTGAGAGACTAAGGGCTTCTAAGGAATAATGACCTTGCCTTATTGCGCGCCCCTTAGAAATCTTGGTGAGCGACTGTCTCAGTCTGCCCTCACGACATTGTGGACCTATCGAACTAGTTAATCGTTAACCTACAACTTGAGCCACGTCGAGAGTTCTAGTAGGTTGTGATAGGGACATTGCCACACCTCTCCCTCAATATCTGGTCTATGTGCATGGCCCCCTTACTCCTTATGTGAGTCAGATTAGAAAGCAATCGTCATCCTACATTCATCAACAAAACATTGTCAATGATCCATGTAAAACATCATAATATATAATCTATCATATGTCACATATGCATAAATGAAATACTCAAACCAATACAATCCACTCCTTGACTCAATCCAGAGCCCAAGGAGGTCCATCGATGCCATCGACATCCCAATCTGTCAAGTATCCTACATACTCAGGGGAAACTCGTCAATAACATTTGTCAATACATATATATCAAATAACATAATATCATAATCATCAACATCATCATAAAGATCAATAACCGAAATATAAAATCATGTACTATAACCAGATCACTTGCATGCAAGTGTCCTCAAAGAATAAGTCGATAACTTGTGCTCGCAAGAGTGGCATGTTACACCACATCATTAATTTAAACCTACCAATAATTGAAATATATAATTAAAGTTTTAATAAAACTTAAAGAATTTGCCTCATACTCTTCTTTGGATGAGCTACTATCACAATTGTTGCAATAAGTTTTTTTCCTTGAACTTATATCATCCATATTATATACTAATAATAACAATAAAATGGAATTGTCAGATATAGAACTTATGAAATAGTTTTACAAAATAATATGTTGGTGCGGGTAATGAATAATACGAACTAGGGCGCTCAACATACCTATATGCATCAATGCTCATTACTACATATTGCACACCAACCAAAAAACAAGAATTGTCAAATATAGAACTTATGAAATAGTTTTACAAAATAATATGTCAGTGTGTGTAAAGAGATAACACAACTCGATGTGCTCAACATACCTATACACATTAATTCTCATTACTACATATTGCACAATGAATAACTTGCAGGCATATGTTATTAAAACCATTAGTAATTATATTTTAAATTGTTCAGTGTTGTTGACATAAAAATGAACATTGGTGCGACATTGTTGTACTGTGTACATCACGCACTATGAAAAGTTTTTTTTGAAAAAAACACCTGACAACGATAGGGTTTGGGATCTAATGTAATGAGTTATACCATTGCAACGTATATTAAATGCCCTATATACAAGTAAAAAAACCATATAAAATATATAGCTTAAAAAAAATCCCCTTGTGAAATATAGAGAGGGGAACCAAGAAAAATAACAAGAAAGCTAGGGCTTCCAATACCAAAGCTAACTATGAAACCCTTGTATTTTTTTTGAGAATTCATTGAAAATAGTTTGAATCAAATAGGGAAAAATTGAGATGATCAATAGAATGAAATCACATACCTGAAATTTCTCCTCTGCAAATTTGTATATGTCTTATAGATATCCCTTCCAAATTTGGATTTAAAAAAAAAATCAGCCCACTTCAAAGTTTTTGCTGGTAAATATATCTTGCACAGATCTACCCTCTTAATTTTTCCAAAAAAATGAAATAATATAAACACACAGTTTAAAAAAAATGAAATTCCTGCTCATTTTTTCGCTTTATATTTTGGCGCATTGATAATAAACCCAAGCGCTATTTTTTTTAAATTCTCATACACATAATTTTATTAATAAACAAAATATAATTACAAACATAAGTGAGGACTCAAAACCTACTTCTGTTTGTAATTATATTTTCCTTATTAATAAAATTACATGTCTGAGGACACTTCTTCAACATGCCATCAGAACAAGGTTTCAATCCTTGGACCTGTGAATAGATTGATTAATTTAGACTTGATGGTAGATTTCATCTTTGAAAAATTGCAAGTTAATGATCACACCGCCACATTAAATAAGCATCAAAACACCATGAAAGAGAGACACAAGGCACCAAAAAGAAATAATACACACTCTACGCAAAAAAACACTTTTAATGGCATTACCTTGACCCTTTAAAAATCTCATTGAAAAAAGAATTTGAGTATTGCACTAGAATCTTCTTAGCTTCTTAACTTTACGTTTACAAAATTGGCTTCAAAATTACATATAAACCTTCTAAGTAAAACTTCTCAAAATTTGAGAACTCAAATCCTTTTCATACAAAATTACCACCCCTTTACTAGTAAAGTCTTAAAAGTACATGAACATTTCCCCTATGAAATAAACATTATTTATGTTTATTTCTAAATAAAACTTTTTCTTATCCTTATCATAATAAATCAATTATATACTCTAAATACTCTCCAATTCTTGTGCAATATCATAAAACTTCTTATCACTCAAAATACTTTCAAATATATAAAATAAACTTTTACGTAGATTTTTCTATGTGACTCAAAAAGTAATTTCTTAAAAACTTTTGCATAATTTGTTGTTATATACATACAATTTTTTTGATGTCATATAATAATAATAAAAAATAGGGGCTTATCATGATAAAAAGAACTTGATCGATTTCGCTCAACATTGCTGGTTGGAAAAGGGGAAAGCTTTGCAAGGATGATTTCATTCTTTAATTAAAACTACATATTGTCTTCATATATATGTTGGTTTTTTTCGTGAGTTTGGAGAGGGATTGCATATGCGAGACGTCGTCCTTTTTTATTTTTTTAATCGATTAGTGCAATGGCGGAGTCAAACTTCTAACAAAGAATCGTGTGAGAGATGTGTTTTCCAATCAACAACAAGACTCTAGATGAGCTCTACCATGGTTGGCTCAATCGCTGTAGAAGCCAAAAGAGGGACAGCAGGCAATCTCATGTTGTTGGAGATATGCCGGTAGGAAACATAGTAGTCTAAACGTTCTACTTTTTGGGGGTTTTCTGGTCACTTTTTCTGTTTGATTTTGCTCGAAATTTGGTGATGAATGGTTGGATTTACAGATTTGAGTGGCTAAGTTTGTATAATCCGAGTGCTCCAGGGGTTTTTCAGCACGTTGAATCCATTTATGCATTTAGAAAGACAATTTAAACAACATAAAATAGAGATTTTCTACAAATTTACATCGCCAAATTTTGGCCAATTCTTGTCAGAAAACCCAAAAGGTAGAACGTTTAGCCAACGTCGTAACAAACTAGAGTTGATCGAGTTCCCAGTCAACATGAGCGTAACTGAGTCGTCGAAGCTCTACACGACTATGTAGGAAGAGGATGTTGCAAAAGACTAATCCCTCTTATTCGAGAAATGTCGAAAGCAGGAGTCTATCAAGCTAGAGGTGTTTCTTCCACAAGAAGTCAAAATTAAAGAGATTGTTGCACAAAATTATGTCTTTACAAGCATGTAAAATGATGCTAGATTTATAAATTTTCGATCGTTTGAGATAGAATTACATAGATTTGAAGCACCTACAACTCTTCATAAGAAATTGCCAGATTTATACAGATTTGAAGCAATTTTTACAATATGAACCCTCTAAAAAAATAGCAGGGGATCTATGAGATCTAAAAAAATGGAACTTTAGACTTTTATCTGCCTAGATCTCTTAGATTTACCAAAAAAAAGTTTCTATTAATCAAATCTAAAACCTTGAAATTGCAGATGTACAAGTCTATAACTCAAAATGATGATTAAAATTCAATAACAATTTTTAAAAAACTAATTGTTGCAATCACAATAACCTTTTCCTTATTTGAATTTACAACAGGTTTACCTCAAAAAACCGTTGCCTTTGAATTTGGATAGATCTCGGTTGATGTTGGAAGACTTCATTGCTTTCTCAATCCATCACCAATCCTTTCATCACCATTTCATGATGGCTCTGATACCATGTTAAAGAAGTGTCCTCAGACACATAATTTTATTAATAAGAAAAATATAATTACAAATAGAAGTGAGGACTCAAAACCTACTTAACCTTACTTGAAGAAAGAGCTTGTTTATATAGCTCAACTCTAAACCAAAATTTAGGAGAACAATTAATAACATAATCACATGAGTATGATAGGTGTCCTTTACATAGAAGCTAGGTGTCCTTATCCTAACAAACTACAATAAACTATTTTTTGAAAACATTTAAATTAGAAAATACTTAGACCATAGAACTCTAGGATTATGAGGCTAACATTCGATACATTATATAGTTTAGTGCACTTGTGCGCTTTAAAGAGTATTGATGCGCTTTAAAGCGCATTGGTGCGCTTAGTCCATATACAGATATCAATGATATATATATATATATATATATATATATATATATATATATATATATATATATATATATATATATATATATA
>ML789283.1:29327-43740 GCA_009831015.1 Picea engelmannii
TTTTACTATACATTCACTATGTTACGCAATTTTAGGTGCTCGGTGCGCTATATACCTACAAACGCACTGATGTCAATTTTATTAACATAATAGAAATGCACACCTCCATAATTGAATTTTGTGGAGATTTTGCTTACAATTTTAGGTTCCTAGTGCACTATAGACATACAAATACATCAATGTCAATTTTATTGACATAATATAAATGAAAATCTCCAAAATTAAATTTTACGGAGATAGTAACAGAGGTGACACTTCAATGCTTTTCATATTTTAACACACCAGTGCATTTTTATATATAGATGTACCGGTGCATCTGTAACTAATTAAGAGCACTGATAACTTTTAATATCCATTTGAAATTTTGTTTGATGTTATATTGTTCTATGCTTCCCAAAATTTCATTTAAAAATTCTTTTGCGTATTGTTGATGGTTTTGGCTCAAATGCAGAAAAAAAAGGTTATAATATAAAATGGATAATTTTTCATATTCCATCTCATTCCATATCATTGCAAGCTAATCAACTTCTCCCCCGCCTTTTGAAGTAAGTATAGATTTTCTTTATAATTCATTTATTTGATTGAATTTATTTCATGTATGCACTTGCATTTGAATAATTGTTCATTGAATTTTGTAGGATCATGATTTTGGATCGAGTTCTAATGTATAAGATCTTCCACTAGTCCAAAAATGTTGCAAGCTCTTATAAGGAGAAAGATACCACATGAAAATGTTTGATGAAAATGGATAATTGTTTTACCCTTCAATTGTAAAATGCCATCGTTTAACAACATGTAACCTGGGTCAATGATATTACACAATAAATTGGATCTCTTTTATGACATGTCATTAGTATGTGGTTGTTCAAAATATAAAGGGTTGAAGAAGAACCCTTGACGTGTCACATTGTCCCATTATATTAATGATCACAACCCAAAGTTGATGGTCTAATACCTACCACTACGGTTAAGAATCCAATAGGTGATATAGAAAAGACACATAGGAACACTTCCATATGCTCATTTTTTGAAATTGGAAGCTAGATCAACTCATTTTTTTCCTAAAATGGCCAACCCTTCTCCTTCTATTGAGTCAATGAAGATTTATCGTGATCCAAAGTATGATATCAATACTACCCAAAACATCTCTACTAGGAGATCCAAAAAGTTGTGCTAAGATAAAAAATGTCCAAGTACACACCAAACTTTGTTCAATTGTTGGAAGGTAGCGATGACTTCTCTCTTCCTATCCACTCGCAAAGTAAATATCAAACCTACTACAACCAATCTTTGTATGGCGCTTGGCCGTCTTCCATGTTTGTGCCCGATGTTAGAACCAAATTATCTTTTTGTGGTAATAGTTATATGACTTCCAAGTCTAAAATAGATGTTGCAAATCTTGGGTTGTTTATCCTTTCACATGTATCCATTCCTCTCAAAAAACCAGTATCACTTATGCCATATTGTGGTCATCTTTATATTTGGTCTGATTACTTGAATATTGTTAAATACAAACATAACATTTCCATGTATATTATGTGCATGAATGGTTATGATTATGGAAACTTTAATAGGAAAAACCTTTTATATATCGATGACGAGTTGTTAACAAACTATAACTTTCATATACCACCAACCGCTCGTCAAAAACTCCTTGCATTAGGTTTACCTTTAGATGTTCCCTTGGGGCATAAGAAAAATATGATTGAGTAATTTTAATTTTTGGATTTTCAATGGAATTAATGTAAATGTATTGCTTAATTCGACATTTGTTTTATAAAGTGGTTGGTTACATGTTACAATCAATACATCAAAGATGGGGACTAAGCCCTATAACATCTACATGGAGACTTTTGTTTATTTTATTTATTGAGTTTTATTAATATTTTTGTATTTTTAAATAATAATATTAAATAATTTAATTTAATATTATGTTAACCTTAACAAATTAATTATTTTCTTCACTAACCAAATCTAATACTTACATTTCCTTATGAAGATATTCATGAATAATTATTATAACGCTATCAATAAAACAAATGAAAAAATAACATTTCATAAGAGTAATTATTCAAGTTAATTTCTCAGTTCATTAACCAAATCCAATATTCCATACATGTTAACACAAGATCAATGAAATACAATACATAACATATTTTGTTAATAGAATATTGAACTAATATTTACATACTTTTACATTATTTTTTAATAGAAGATTCATAAAGTTGGTAATAGAGTTAAAAAATGTAAACCCATTTAATCGAAAGTGTATAGATCAAACATTATTATTATATATTATTTATATTTTATAATTTAAACTTAACTGAATAATTTGAATATATTATATAGTTGAATATTATTAATTAATAAAATCTTTGGAAAAAATAAATATAATAATTGTGATTTTAGTAAACAATTATATTATAGCTTTGTCTTGTAATTTTTTAATAATAAAAATGAGTAAAAGAACATTATTATTACATCATCATCATTATTATTAGTGAATAATTATATCATAATGTTGTTATTAAAATATATGAAAAAACCATAATTATTCAAATCAAAATAATTTCACTCATCATATATATGTATGTTTCTTTGCAAACATGTTTAATCAACATATTGTATCTTGTTGGAAAACAAACAATTCACCTTGAAGAAGAATTAAACATTATGTGAAATTAATGGTTATAAGTTTTTCAAATCATAATCCAAAGTAAACGATTTCATAAAACTAAAGCTAAACATTATATATATGGCAACTCTAAATTCTAATGAGTGATACATATCAAATTTAATTTTAAAAAGTAGAAATCATTAGCATACTCATAATCCATTTTATAAATCAAACAACAACAATATCAACATGATTTGAAAAAACAAAATATACATGTGTGCGATATTGTTTATAGCGCACCAATGCAATTGAAAGTGCACCTATGTGATTGTTACATAAAAATGCACTGACAAACAATTTAATTAACAAAGTATGTATAAAAGGCTTCCCAATTAATTTTTTCAGAGGTTGTACTTTGTGGAGGAAATCACACTTCCGTGCCTCTCATAATTTAGCGCACAAACTCGATCCTTTGCCACTCCCTCAATGCTCTAGCTCGCATCTCCTCCTCCATGGGATGCTAGACTCTCTCTAAGATATTGTCTTCGTCATTCTTGTATCCATAATATGAACTCGTTTCAATTCATTTATAAATCACATATCTACACCTCCTCTTCTTCGCCTCGAAGAGATTATAGAATAAATCTTTGAAATTGAGGAGGAATTTCATAGCCCCGAAGTATCTGTTGTCGAGTCCCTTGCCAGTGGCACTGGGCACATCAACTTCGTTCACTTCAAAGTCCTTCATCTTGGCCCCTACTTTGGCATAATTATGATTGCCAAACTCTACGATCATAGCTCCCCAGTGGATATTATGCTTTATCAACAAGAAAGAAACCATGGTGCATGTCTTAATTATAATATTCTATCAACCTCAAGAATGACCTAACACCCATATTGTATATTTAATAAAACTTAAGAATCACAATTGAAAAGAAAAAAGATGATCCATAAGCTTCATGATCATGTCATATCGCTAAATACTAATCATTTCCTTGCCCTCGACCCGCTCCTCCATGAGATCCTCACTCGTTTATTTATTGAGAAGCTCATGTTTCTTCTTCTCCACAACCATGCACTTGATTTCTTTCTCATCCAGAAAGGGCACATGGGAAACAAACTATTGCTCTCTCTATTGTCAGTTTCCCTTGTCCCACTCTCCCATTTATTCTACCACATATTACTCTTCATGGAACAAGACCAAATTAATAACAACGACCTATCCACTCTTAATCATCAACTTGGCATCCCTCTTGAAAAATGCAAACCTCTTCCCCTCCCTCAGTGCTCTGGCTTGCATCTCCTTCTCTACATGCCACTTGAATTTCTTTAAGATACCATCCTTTTCAGCCCTATATCCATAATAACTAGCATCAATTCACTTGTAATCCCCTCTCCCTAGACCTCCTCTTCTTCACCTTGGGGGGATTATTGAATATCTCTTTAATGTTGGGAAGGAATTTATTAGCCCCACTCGTACAACTAGTTGTTGGAAGATGGTGTGCTACAATATTCCAACAACCAATTGTACAAGTGGGGTTGTGAAATTCCTTCTTGACATCAAAGAGTTATTCGATAAGACCCCTGAGGAAAAGAACAATAGGTTTAGATATGATATTTACAAGCGAATTGACACCATTTATTATGGCTACAAGGATGACACGGATGGTATCTTGGATAAAGTTGAGCGGCTTGTAGAGAAGGAGATATGGGATAGAGCATTGAGGGATTGGTAGAGGATCAATTCTATCAAGAGGGAGACCAAGTTGACGATTAAGAGGGGAGAGGTTATTATTGTTAATCTGATCATGTTCAAGGAATAGGAATATGTGTTGGAAGAAATGGTAGAGCAGGACAAGGGAAATTGACATAAGAGAGAGAAGAAGTTTGTTTCTCATGTGCCCCTTCTGGATGAGAAATCGATTGAGAACATGGTTATCAAGAAGAAGAAACATGAGATTCTTATTAAATACATGAGTGGGGATCTCATGAAGGAGAAGGACATCGAGGAAATGATTAATATTTACTGATAAGAAATTCTAGAAGCTTATAATATTTCATAAATATAAAAATGTGCATGATTTAGACATGAGAGCTCTGAAAAACTTTGATGGAGGATTCCAGGGACTGGTTCTAGGGTTACAACTTCAACAATGAGAAGAATGGTTACTAGAGCGGGAGGGAGAAGGACTCCCTCCTACAATCAGGTGGTGGTGGACAAAGGGAAAATCCCACACGACGTAGGGCCTAAGGAACCTCTGATAGGGACCTCAGGATCAGGGATAAAACACCATAAAGAGGACAACCAGGGAAAAAAAGAACGAGTGGGGGAGGATACCAAGGAGACCCAGAATAGTACGCCATAAACAACAAACCCAAGTGGGGGAGGAGGGAACAACCAATGAAAACCAAAAACAACGTTAATCCCAAAGGTTATTCTCGAAGATCCCCAGACCCAACTCTTCAGGGATCATATGAAGACACACGCTCTGATATGCAAGTTTATGGGCCTGTGGCCTACATAAAAGACCCTGCGCAGCTGGATAAAATACCAATGGAAGCCGAGTGGAGAAGTAGACCTCCACCAGGGATCAAAAGGATTTATTACAACAATATTCATGAACTTATAAGAAAGAGATAAGATCTTTGAGGGGGGACCGTATTTCCATGCCTCAACGTGATTGTACATGCGACCTTGGAAGGAAAACTTCTCCCTAGAAAAGGAGACCTTTAAAAGTGTCCCAGTCTGTCTCATGCTTTACTCCCTCCCACTAGATTACTAGTTGTCATACACCTTTGAAGCCATAGGGAACAAGCTAGGGAAATATGTCAAGACGTCTGATGCAACATTAAAAGGGAAGTATACATCCTATGAGAGAATATGTATAGAGATGGATGTCTCGGGGGCACTCCTGGAGGCAATCGGTCTAGAGTTCAGGTATGAGGAATGGATCCAAAGCATAGACTATGAACATATCCCATTTTTATGTAGAAGGTGTCATGAACATGGGCACCTACTAAGAGAATGCCCACTAAACAAAAAATTAGAAGATGAAAACTCAAAACAACAACAGGATGAGGACAGTTTTGTTAGGCCAAACTACAAAGGCAGAGGAAATAAGAGACAAGGCAAGCCCCTCACAATGAGGAACCTGAAAGCGAGGAATAGATATGAAGGATGGGGAAATCCAAAACAGGGGGAAGAGGAGGAACCTAAAAAGAAAAAGTAAAGGGAGACAAACGAACATGAAGAAAATAAGACCACAAAGAGTCAAAACCCTCAAGGAAATCATGGGCACAACACGAGAATAATCAAAGAAGGTGTCATAGACAAAAATACCCCAATGCAGGAGGTTGATGGCGATTCAGAAATGACACCAAGCTAGGTTGGAACAAAAGACCCAGATCTAACAGATATCGTGGAAAGGGAAGGGATAGACCTCCCAAATATACTAGAACAATGGAAAAATCAAGGAGTTGACAATATACCAACGGAGCAATTGGATCACATCCAATTACTATTGCTTCTAAGGGAGGAATAAAAAACCAGAGGAATCAAGCGCATGAATGGAGAAATAGGAAATTTGGGTATCAAAATAGGAGAAGGGCAGCCACAACATTCACCAAAGCAGGAAAGACGAAAGAAAGGGAGGAAATCAAACAATGCAGCCCTACAGGAATTATGAGTGCTTCTAATAAATTCAGGTAAGATCAAAAAGATCTTTCGTAACTCGCCCCCCCCCACATGATTAAATCAAGGTTATTACTTGGAACATAAGGGGCCTGAACAACCCTAGAAAACAATAAATCCTTAAAAATGGATTGAAGATGGAAAAAATAGATATATGCTTCATTCAAGAGACCAAATGTAATATGGACAAAATGGAAATAATAAGTAAGAAGTATTGGAATAATTACAAGTTTCTGACTATAGATAGTCAAAACATGATGGGAGGCATACTCACCCTATGGAAACCACAATCGATGAATCTACTTTCTGCAAAAGCCACTAGGCACACATTATCTGTAAAAATGCAAGTGATAGGGAACACGGAGGAGGTCCTATGTACAAATGTATATGGACCCCAGGTATTGGAAGATAAAAGAAGAATGCTCCTAGACCTAGAAAACCTAAAGGATCGGAACAATAACCTCCATTGGATTCTAGCTGGGGAATTCAACATTATAACTACTCTAGCTGAGAAAAAAGGGGGCAACCAAAGATTGGACAGAGATGTGGAAAAGTTCACAACCTTCATTGAAATAACATAGCTAGTGGACATCATGAATAGTAATGGGCAGTTTACCTAGAACAACAAAAGGAATTCACACCAGTAGGTGGCCATGAGGCTAGATATATTCCTCGTCTCGAAATCCATCATTCTGCCAGGTTTAGTACTGGAAGGAAACATCCTCCCCTGGGGGGGATCAAATCATTGGCTGATATGATTGGAGGTAAATTTTTAGACAGCACCAAAGAACATGCCCTTCAGATTCGAGAAGTTCTGGATCGACCACCCAACCTTCAAGGAGAACATCAAAGCTTGGTGGCAAGAGGAAATCCTAGAACAAGGGACAAAGATGTTTAGACTTCAGAAAAAACTCAAGTACATAAAGGAAAAAATCAAGAAGTGGAACAAAGAATTTTTTGGAAACATCGACCAGGAAAAAAAACTGATAGAGGTAAGAATGGAAGAGCTACAGGAGAAATGCATCCAATAAGGCTACATTGAGGAGAGGAAAAAAGAGGAGAACCAATTACTCCAAGATTGGGAAGCAAGATGTAAGCATGAAGAGACCCTGTGGAGACAAAAGTCCAGAATTTAGTGGCTTAAGGAGGGGAGAGAAATACCAAGTTCTTCCATAGATCAACTATAGTGAGAATATCTCATAACATAATTCTGAATATCCAAGATCAGGATGAGATAGAGAGAGAGTCCCACCAGGACATTGAAAACACTCTTGTCAAACACTTCCAGGGGATAGCCAAAGAACCCAATCGGGACAGGACTGAAGCAATCCAGAGGATAGTAAGGCACATCCCTAGGTTCATAACAAAGGAACACAATGTCAACCTTTGCAAACCCATATCAAAGGAAGAAGTAGACCAAGTGATCGAGGAGATGCCAAATGGAAAGGCCCCAGGACCGAATGGCTTCACAGTGGAATTTTTTAAAGCTTGTTGGAATTTTTTAAAGTATGATATTTATGGTATAGTGGAGGATTCTAGACGCTTAGCCTCAATCTTGAAGGCCCTGAATGCCATGATGATCACTCTTGTCCCAAAAGAAAATGAATCCAAAACTCCTGACCACTATCGACTGATAGCCTTGTGAAATGTTGTGTATAAGATAATTTCAAAAGTAATAGCTAATAGATTGAAACCACTTCTCCCAAATCTGATCTCACAGGAACATGAGGGCTTCGTGGAGGGGAGGCATATTCTGGACAACATCATACAAGCCCATGAAATAATACACACCCTGAAAAGTAAAAAGAAAGCGGGGATGTTAATCTAGTTGGAATTGGCAAAGGCTTATGACAAAATAAGCTGGCACTATATGGAGAAAATGACAGAAGCATTTGGGTTTGAATAATAGTGTATTAAATGGATCATCAACATAGTCTCTACAATGAGCTTCTCGCTTCTAGTAAATGGAGCTCCAACCAAGCCATTCTACCCCTCAAGGGGTATAAGACAAGGGGATCCTCTATCCCCTTTCCTATTCATTTTAATGATGGAAGGGCTAAGCAGGATCATAAAGACAACAACGGACGAAGGAGAAATGAAAGGCCTAAAACTGTTTGAAGACGACCCAATCTCAACACACCAACAATTTGTAGATGATACCTTACTCCATGGAACCCCCACGGTCAAGGAAGTAAACACGCACAATTTTTCTTAGAAGAGTTTGGAGAGGCCTCGGGGGATAAAATAAACCACTCTAAATCCGTGATCTACTTGTTCAACACAAATCCTGCAATCCAAAGGAACCTGACCAACATGTTGAGGTTTGAGTGGAAAACACTTCCAATGAAATATTTGGGGGTGCCCCTGATAGACAAGGCATGTAGGAACATAACTTGGGAAGGAGTCATAAAAAAAATGCAAGAGAGGGTTAATAATTGGAATTACAAAACTCTAAACCTAGAAGGATGGTTAATCCTTACTAAAGAGATCCTACAAGCAATCCCGATGTATCTTATGTTAGTTTTTCTGGCTCCAAAATGCATCCTACAAAAAATTATAGCAATCCAGAGAGACTTCCTATGGAGAGGAGCTAAGGAAAAAAAGAAACGGGCCTTGGTGGTGTGGGACAAAGTGTGTAGACCAAATAACAAAGGGGGCCTCGGGATACAAGACCCACAGGTAACCAACAAGGCATACGAGGAAACAATATGGTGGAGATGGGTAAAAGATAGCTCGTTGCCATGGGTTAAATTGTGGAAATCAAAATACGCCCTAGAGGTCAACCCCTAGGAGAGGATTAGGCTCATGGGAATAGGGGAAGGGTCAAACATCTAGAATCTTGCCTGAAGGAATAAAATTTGGATACAAAGTCACAGTTTTTGGGAAATTAGGAATGGGAGAACAATGAGATTCTGGGAGGATGCTTGGTAATAGGAACCCAGAATGGAAAACCAGGATAGAGAGGTTATCAAGCAAGATATGATCTGGCAAGGGAAAATGAAAGTCTATTAGTATTGGAAACAGAGGGAGGAGAACGATGGATGGATAATTTGGGACAAAATCAATCCACAAAACAAAGCTCAGGGAGACCCAATGATGAACAAGATTGAGGAAGAATTGGGTAAAAGGAAAATTGGGGTCTCGGAAGAGGAGGACCAATTATGGTGGGGAAGGAAAAATGGAGGGGAATTCAATCTAAAAGAAGATAGGTACTACATAGAAGGACAAGACTAATAAAACCCATAACCAAACTGGGAGAGGATCTGGAAGGGCCCTCAATGGCCAAAGATTAAAGTGTTCGAATGGTTAATATTACACAAGAAGATACTAACCTGGGAGAACCTAACAAAAAGAGGATTCATTGGACCCTCACGGTGTCATCTATGTGACGTACAAGAAGAATCGACAGATCATCTACTAGACGAGTGCAACTATATAGCCGGGATCTGGGATTGGGTGGCCATTATTTACCACCAGTCAAATAGGGTAAGGGGGGATACCAGAGCCACAATAAAAAACTGGAAGGAGAGGTATAGCGATAATGAGGTGGTGAACCTATGTTGGGGTCTAATGCCGGGGATGGTAATATGGGTGATTTGGAAAGAACGAAAGAGACAAATATTTAAGAATGAAAGCCAACTGTCCTTGAGGATAAAGGACATTATCGTAACTCAAATAAGAGAAGCAGTATAGAGCCTTAACATTAACAATTCCAAAAACCAAAACACAGGCCAAGACTTACAAATTTTTGAATTGTTCTATTTGAAAGAGTGGAGCCTTAACATACCTGTGGCCCGGGATCCACAGATCCATACATGAGTCAATACCTGGGTTCCTCCTCCGATAGGCTTCATTAAGTTGAATTTTGACGGGGCGGAAAAAGGAAATCTAGGGGTGGCAGGAGCTGGTGGGGTAATAAGAGATAGTGGAAGGACCATCTTACGCCTATATGCTGGGAGCATAGGAAATTCCACAAATAATGCGGTTGAGTTTGGAGCTCTAGAACTTGGCTTAGAAATTCTATGTAGAGAGGGCATGGTGAATGCCATCATGGAAGGAGATTCGACACTGGTTGTCAACATAGAGAAGAAACTTCAGTATGGAACCAAGGTGGGAAAGGTGCTAAGGCATTGACGTCTAGCACATTCCCTTCAAAAAATCAGGAGACACATGCAAAATTTGAACATGATAGAGTTTAGATGGATTCATAGGTAAGTGAATGCGCTAGTGGACATGCTAAAAAATGAAGTAGTAAACATGGAGGGACATGAGCTAGATGAGGTTTTGTCCAGAATCCAAAGGGGTCAACTTAGATCGAAATGCATCCACTGGGAGGAACAAGATCACAGTGGTAGCTTCAGAGATGAGGGTCACATCGAGGATGACGTGGGGCTCTTTGACCCGATGTGGGACCTAGGAGACATATGATAGTCACAACACCTAGCCCCTAATTATCATGTGGGAACACGACATGAAGAAAGTGGGTAGACAGAGGGAAGTATGGAATGACATAAAGGTTAGAGGTGATAGTAAGGGAGAGAGGCCAAGTAGAAGGATGGAAATTCATGATGAGTTAAGGGGTGTGAAGATGGTGATAACCAAGGGAGGATCACCACCCCCTTGGACAAGTACTGGACCAAGAGCATCTGGATACATAGAAAGTAGGGACAGAAACAAGGACCGGGGAAGCGATCGTAACATAATGGCCTACTCGACCTTACCATCCAATAAATAGGGTCGAGATCACCACCTCAGACTACAATTAGTAGGAGGTACAGACACTCAGAAGAGGGAACGTTATAAGAAGAAGAGCTATAGACAAGGCTACGACCAGAAGGTGTTAGCTAGTAGTGAAATATATAGTCTCAATAACAGGTTAGTTAAGGAGAGACGCATAGTGAGGCACCAGGAGAAAGGGAAAATTAGAGAATCAAGTAGGCATAGAAACATGGCACACTTGAAACATACCCAGAGAAAGAGAATCCCCCAGGGGAAGGAGATCCCGGAAAGCTCAAGGCATTTGAATAGAATTGAGCAGGCTACGAGAGAGGAAGAGAACATGTTCTAGACGATGGTCTTGCAGAAAGGGAAGGAAACAGTAAATAAGTGGGAGTAAGATATCAAGGAGTGGAGCAGTAAAGAGTGGGGGGAGATTGCGTAGGAGGTAGACTAGATAACAAATCTAGGGGCTACCCGTCCCAGGGAGACCCTCTACCATAAAATGGTGGAGACATCATGGGTCACCAAAATGTTGATAGGGAAACTAAAGTCTGATCAGGAGGAGGAATGCAAGGAAGACCACCTGGATATTAAAACTATGCTGGACGAAATTCATCGTCGAATCAGTGGGTTAGAAACCATCGTCAAGTTGTTAGTGGAGGTTGAAAAGAACCAGCAAAGTAAACAAGAGAGGCTTGCTGCGCAATTCCATCTGTACCTAAGATACGTCCACCATCTAGACATAACACCTATGGATGGCCAAGGAGGACCGAATCATATTTGAAGAACCAGAATAGTCTCCCCAAAGGAGGACAACAAGGGCCAAGCGAGTGGGGTGACATACCACTCCCAGGTGTTCTAATGACTTTTAGTATTTTGACTGTAATGGTAGTCATGCCCAGGAAGGAGTAGAGTGTAGTATAGAATGTTGCAGGCTTTGGTAGTCTCACTTGAGTGGATAGTTATCTCTATATGTTTTTGGCTATGCTTCTCATACTTTAAAAGAGAGGTCTGGTCTGGTTTCCAATTTTGGAAGACTAGTCACCTCTAGTATTTTTATTAAAAACCAACAATAATGGTCCCCTGGTTTGGTTTCCTTTAGGCATACTAGGACCCCCATTTTGTATCATGTTTACTACAGTAATATAGTGTTCTAATCTGATTTACAAAAAAAAGACATTCTAGAAGCTTATGGATCATCATTTATTTTTTTAAATTTACTTCTTAACTTTTATTAAATATACAATATGGGCCTTAGTTCATTCTTGAGGTTGACACAGTATTATAATTAATACATCCACTAGGGTTCCTTTCTTGTTGAACAGGTCAAAGGGGCACTGCAAATCCCTAATTGTAGATATTGGTATTCCTAATTATGCCAAAGTAGGGGCCAAGATGATGGACCTGGAAGGGAATGAAGTTGATGTGTCTGGTGCCACCAGAAAGGTCCTCAATTAAAAATACTTTGGGGTTACGAAATTCCTCCCTGACCTCAAAATTCTATTTGATAAGACCCCTTGAGGCGAAGAAGAGGAGGTGTAGGTAAATGATTTACAAGAAAATTGATGTCCATTCATATTATGGATATAAGAATGATTAGGACGATATCTTAGAGAAAGTTGAGTGGCCCACAAAGGAGGAGAAGCGATCTAAAATGTTGAGGAAGTGGTAGAGGATCAGTTCCATGCACTAAATTATGAGAGGCATGGAAGAGTGACCTCTATTTTTCCTTCGCAAAGAAAAATATCTGCAAAATTTAATTGTGGAGGTTTGCATGCATAGTTTGTGAATTAATTTTTTTTCTTTTTCTTTTGGATGTTTTTGTTTCTCCTATGCTTGTCATCATCATCCTCTTTGATTCAAATAAAAGTATTGTTAGGCACACATATATAGATAAAATAAATTCAAATTATAAAACACACACACATATAACTAATTCGTATTTATCAAAAACTGAAATTAATTTCTTTTTGCAAAAATGTGGAAAAGTAATCAGTGCTACTACAATAGTTAATACACACCATTTCCAATTCACTATACTAGAAATAAAGAACTTCTAAGCAGTGTGGTAATTCCAATGCACCGATGTTTCAATGTTAGTTGAGCACCAATATACACATAGTAGTGCGTTGTGTTATCAAACGCATCGAGGACGAGGAATCTAATAGGACACCTTGATATGCCATTTCCTGTATGTTTTTTGTGACGCAGTGCATTTTATTCTATGGAACACACCGCTTTGTTACATTTTTTGACTGGTAAACCAAGAGGTCTGATTTTTTATATGCAAAGCACCAATATTGTAAGTTCCTTGAGGAACATATGACTTTTTATCAATGCATTGTCTTTTATGATGCACCGATAATGGGGGCGTTTTAGAAAATGCACTGCTATGATAAATTTTAAAATATTTGTCTTGATGCCACTTTATTAATAACACCAATGAGTTTTTTTGAAATGAACGCACCAAAGTTCCATTTTTCTATTTTTTTGTGCATTTTTACCGGTGCATTTTTCTTAGAATGCACTAGCAATGGGGTGTCCCATAAGATGAACCCTTATGGTAAATTTTGATATATTTTTCCCAACGCCTTGCAGTACACAACACCAATGCATTATCGTGGATTTGACACACCATCGAAAACTGGGCGATGTGATAGGCTAATTGAATGCACTAGTGTTCCATTTGTTTTAGATCGTGAGCATTTTGTTAACTGGTGTGTTGTCATTTTCTATCACACTGTTTATAGGGCATTTCAGAAAACACACTGCTATTTTGACTTTTCAAGATTTTAACGGTGTCATTCTATGAACAACACCGATGCATTTGTTCATTTGGGATTCCCGTAACTTCACAGGATGCATCAGTGTCCGAGGTGAGCCAAATCATTTAAATGCACTGCGTGGAAAGAAATCTAAAAAATACTAAATTTCAAGCCACTTTAAAATTTTAATGCAACGAAAATGAAAATAACAAGGTAATAAACAATTTACTTGGTGTCTTATCTTCCAATGATGCATGGTTTCACCATAAAAAAGAAATGAAAAATTAAAGTATTTTTTTTTAAATTGAAAATGTGTGGAATCTTCCTATGCAACTATCAAACTGACTGTAGAGCACTGCAAATGGGGTGATCCTGGAAGGAGAGTGGGAACCGATGCTTGTTGGAGATTTGGAAGCACATAATGAGGTGTAACAATGAAAATAAATATGGTAAGATTTTTTTTTATTTTACCATATTTCAGTGCATCCTACAATTGTATGCACCAAGGCGTTATCTTTATGTGAGCATCAATGCACTTTAATAGAACAAAAGCACCAAAGAACAAAAATTCCTCTAAAACCTCCAGATTCTTGCCTCCACCAGATATATATATATATATAT
>ML789283.1:62772-72950 GCA_009831015.1 Picea engelmannii
TAATAATGAAGTTAAAGATTAAATATATTATAAATTATTAGTTATAATATAGAATACATTTTAAGAATATTTTACATATTTTGAGATTATCTTATCCAAGATGAAGTTTATATGATTGAAATATATTATTAGTTATAATAAAACTAATTTTATGGTCATAGTTAAGTTAAAGATCAAATATATTATAAATTATTAGCTATAATATAGAATACATTTTAAGAATATTTTATATATTTTGAGATGATCTTATCAAAAATAAAGTTTACATGAATAAACTATTGTCAAATAAAATTACGAAACATAATCAATATAATATAGTATGTTATATATTATAAATAATTGTATATAATAATACTAAAACTAATTTTATGTTCATAGTCAAGTCAAAAATCAAATATATTATAAATTATTAGTGATAATAAAACTAATTTTATAGTAATAATGAAGTTAAAGATTAAATATATTATAAATTATTAGTTATAATATAGAATACATTTTAAGAATATTTTACATATTTTGAGATTATCTTATCCAAGATGAAGTTTATATGATTGAAATATATTATTAGTTATAATAAAATTAATTTTATGGTCATAGTTAAGTTAAAGATCAAATATATTATAAATTATTAGCTATAATATAAAATACATTTTAAGAATATTTTATATATTTTGAGATGATCTTATCAAAAATAAAGTTTACATAAATAAACTGTTGTCAAATAAAATTACGAAACATAATCACTATAGAAACATCAAATGTTATTATCAATCCCCTAACCTACAATTTCATGCTTATCTCCACATCAAAAGATTTCATGCCCATTTCCACCTCAAAATATTTCATGCCCATCTCTACCTTAAAACATCATATTATATAATTATATAATATTAATCAAATATAACCCCACTTTCTAGATTTCACTACAACTTTCATATTTCACTACAACCCATTGAACTAATTCATCAGTCTAAAAAATTAATCAAATATAACCCCACTTTCTAGATTTTTATGACAAGCCAACTTGACCCATATGTTCTTTAGGGTCTTGAATACTGTTTACTTATACCTTTCCTTCATTTATCTCCTTTTTATTTTATTCATTTATGTCATAAACCTCATTACCATTCACAATGTTAAACAACTCCATTTCCAACAATAACATTTTCATCATAAAATTCAAAAGATTAAACATCTGGCTAAGATTTTAATAGTGAGACTACTAAGTGTCAAACTGTACCAAATATGATTTTATAGCAATGTTCGTATCCATATTTAAAACTATACTTTTCAATATTTTTTTAATGTTTAATACAATTAAATGAGAATTTAAATTTGAAGTTCAAACAATGTACAAATTACCTACAACATTGAAAATATCTTAAAATATAGAGCATACTAAAAGATGTTATATGAATTAACTATTGCCAAATAAAAATACAGCACATAATTATCTTGACTTTTATACTTTCAACTTATTATTGATCCAATTTCTTGAAATTCTATTCACTTTTGAATTTCAACTCACCAACCATATCCATATTTACTCTAATCAGATAATTTTGTTGATACACCATCATAAATTTGAGTAGCAAACCAAATAAATTCTTCCACTTACAAAGAGGATTTAAACCAGTGACCTAGATGCACAAAACTAGCCAAATACCTAGCAACATCGACCACAACTCATTGGGCTAAAAAAATCTGTTAAATATAACCCCACTTTCCAGATTTTTATGACAAGCCAATTTGACCCATATATTCTTCAAGGTCTTAGCCTCACTTACCACTGAAACAATGTTGTGACTTGTGAATAATGTTTAATTATACCTTCACTTCATTTATCTCATTACCATTCACAATGTTAAGCAACTCCATTTCCAACAAATAACATTTTCATCATAAAATCTCAAAGGTTAAACATTTATCTAAGATTTTAAAAGTGAGACTTCTAGCTGGTAAATTGTCACAGATATGATTTTATAGCATTGCTCATATTCATATTTGAAACTCTACTTCACATTTTTTTTTTATGTTTAAGAATACAATTCAAGTAGAATTTAAATTTGAAATTCAAAGTGTACAAATTACCTACAATAGTGAAAACATGTTAAAATATAGTTATATGAATTAACTATTGCCAAATAAAAATACAATACATAATCATCTTAACTTCTACAATTCCAATTGGTAAATTGTCACAGATATGATTTTATAGCATCACTCATATCCATATTTGAAATTCTATTCACATTTTTTTAATGTTTAAGAATACAATTCATTGAGATTTTAAATTTGAAATTCAAAGAGTACAAATTACCTACAATACTGAAAACATGTTAAAAGATAGTTATATGAATTAACTAGTGTCAAATAAAAATACAATACATAATCATCTTGACTTCTATAGTTCCAACTTATCATTAACTCAATTTCTTGAAAACTCACCAACCATTTTTCATGAGGCCCATTTTAGATAGAGATTTACTCTAATCACACTTTTGTTGAACTCCATCAAAAACTCTAGCACCAAACTAATTCTTCCACTTACCCAAGGGGATTTAAACTAGTGACCTACATGCACAAAACTAGCCAAATACCAAACAACGTTGAACTAACCCATTGAGCTAAAAAATGTGTTAAATGTAACCCCACTTTCTAATTTTTATGACAAACCAATTTGACCACTTGCAACTAAAACAATATTGTAACTTGTGAATAATGTTTACTTATACTTTCTCTTCATTTATCTCCTTTTTTATTTTATTTTATTCATTTATGTCATAAATCTCATTATCATTCACAACCCCATTTCCAGCAATAATATTTTCATCATAAAATTCTAAAAAAAATCAAATTTAAAATTCAAACAGTGTACAAATTACCTACAACACTGAAAACATTATCTCCTTTTTTATTTTATTTTATTCATTTATATCATAAATCTCATTACCATTCACAACCCCATTTCCAACAATAACATTTTCATCATAAAATTCCAAAAAATTCAAACAGTGTAAAAATTACCTACAACACTGAAAACATGTTAAAATATATAATATATATAACGAAACAAAAGTGAAATGCCCAAATACAAAAATAGATGAAAAATAGAAATAAATGAACCACGCTACATATTTACAAGTATTATTTTTCATGGCATCACTATTAAAACTAATGTGCAAATAAAAATTATAAATACTTTCTACAAATTATAACTTTTACGATCTAAAATCAAATTGCTTGTAGTTTCTCCTCAAGCATAATCCCCGCCTTCCCAAGAATCTTATCAGGCATCTCTATGAAATGCAGCAAAAAACGGAGCAATTAAGCATCTTATCAGGCATCTCTATAAAGTATAGCAAAAAACGGAGCAATTTAGATATTGAGTAAATAATTTATGGAATAGTTATTGCTGATCATTCTGTTGAAGTTGTGTTAAAATATTGGCAGCTAATCGCAATGGTGCCGGATAGCTCCTATTCTTATCCGCCTCACTTTCCAAGCTCTCATGACCCTGTCGAGGGAGTTCAGTTCCAGTTCTAAGCCTTAGAAGCTGATGTACTTGACTTGCTAGTTGTGGGTTTATTTCATTGGATCCTAATTGTACATGATTCAACAATGTCTGCAGGGATCCAAGTCCTCCTTGAACTGGTTCAGATTTCTGCAGCAAAGCAACTAATGATTTAATATTTTCAAATGCCCCTGACCCTTGAACACTGTGTTCAACTGAACTAATGGAGCTTGACAAAGGACATGTAGAAAGAGATGTTAAGGTGGCATTCAGCTCAGGTGTCAAAGAAATGGCAGTTGGTTCCGTACCTGGTAGCTGATTTGCCCTTTCTAGAGAAGCAGTTTGCCCTGTGTGGATACCCTTTAGAGCTGAGAGTGATCTTGGCATATTGTCTGCTGCATGTTGAGTTGGATCCTCTTTTATGGGCATTTGGGTGGAGACAGGAAACTGTTGTCTTTTAACATGAAGCTGTAGAGGATTATGTGACAGCACTGTACTCTGCTGCATAACATGGCCTGGTTGTATCAAAGAAATGGCAGTTGCTTCCGTACCTGGTAGCTGATTTGCCCTTTCTAGAGAAGCAGTTTGCCCTGTGTGGATACCCTTTAGAGCTGACAGTGATCTTGGCATATTGTCTGCTGCATATTGAGTTGGATCCTCTTTTATGGGCATTTGGGTGGAGACAGGAAACTGTTGTCTTTTAACATGAAGCTGTAGAGGATTATGTGACAGCACTGTACTCTGCTGCATAACATGGCCTGGTTGTTGCAGAAACTTGAGCACAACACCAAAAATATGACTTCTGTGAGGCRCCTTGAGAACATGTTCTGAAAAGTCAGAGGGAGGCACCAGAAACATCGTTGTGCCATCGCTAAATTTTGCAACACTAGCGCGGTTTTTCGAACTCAGGTAGTGTAGAAATTCTTGATAAGAATGGGYGTCTTGGTCTGTTTCAGGCACAAAATAACATAAGCCAAAACCAATTGCCTGGTAAAAGTGTTCGGTGAGCGTATCCAGATCTGTTCTCGCAGAACAATTCACTACTTCAGGACTGCACTCATGCAAAAACACACAAAATCAACTTCAAGTCCAAAGAAAATTTCAAGGTTCTATATAAAAACCTCACTCTTAAAATACCAAGGTACAAAATTTTATCTAATTTCAAAAAAAGGATTTTTAAGGAAAAATAACAGAACAGCAAAAATTTAAATTTTTGTTGGAAAACTTCTGGATCAAGATCAGGAAAATCAGCTTTCTATGTCTTAATAGTTAGTGGGTTAGTTAGTGGGTGGGTGGAGTGTCCATTAGAAAAATTGGATGTTTCAAAAACTAGACACAATTTTATCCAAATTTTTTTCCAACCTTATGACTAAATATAAAACCTAAATAATCAAATTGTCAAATTTTTCCTAACAATTCAAATTCAACTGTCAAATACATAATATCATCTACAACACAGAAATAATACCTAGATAATTACTCAAACAAAGTAATGCAAGCTCACTTACAATTTAGCTTCAATGATTTTGCCTACTGATATGCATCGTGCATTGCAAACGGGAATTCCACATTTAGCAATTGTGCCTTGCCAGCAACAACTTTCCTCCACACCTCCATAACACTCTTCCGGGTCAGTTCTAGCAGGAGGTGTGGGCGCCAATGTATGTCCCAGGCCAACTGCAAACTGGTCATGGCTAGCATTTATATGTGATCCCGGATTTCCAGTCTCAGCCATAATCTGATTGTCACTCCCAGTATTGACATGCCATGAAACTTCTCCATGGCTTCGTGGCCCAATGTTGTTGGGCACAGGTCCACTACCCGATTCGACTGGTATGTGTTTGGGTCTGCTAGTATCTGAAGCTCCTGTAAGTGGCAAACCTTCATCAATTCTTGCCTTTTTTGATTCCCTCTCTGAAACATTTGCATCCCAAGCATTAATTGGTCGATGTCTAACCGGGGGTGATTTACTCCAATAACCAGGCCCAGGACTATTTACGTTGACATGACCAGAAAATTTGTGAAACGTCAGCGCTGGTGCTGGCAAAGAAACATTTCTGAGAGTTTCAGCTACATGCAGATTTGTTGGTGGAGGATTAGTGGAATCAATGGTGCGTACAGGCCCAAAGCTTTGAATTGAACCAAACTGCGACCCACTAATAGATGGAGATGGACCTTCACGTGGAAGCGATCGAGTCATAAAAGTGGAATTAACTCTGGGATCATCCACAGGCCCAATCTCACCATTTGAATAAAGAATTTGTATCCTAGGATCATTAAAAAGCCTCCCTTGAAGGCTATCTTTTGCACGCCTAGCTTCTTCTACACTTCTAAATTCAACAAATGCACATTGCCGGGATGGAAAACTCTCGATCCGCTCTATCTCACCGAAGAGAATCAAAGCATTGAAAAGCCTCTGTTGATGAATTTGCACAAAAGGAGGGTAAACTATCCATAGAATTTTGGTTGCACCTCTCTGGTTTCTCCCGCCTTCAATGCCAATCCCTTGTCCAGTCTTACGCAGAAAAGAGGAAAAAAAAGTAGAAGGAAACATTGCAATTAGAGACTAAGAAAACCTCCCATGAAATCAAATTAAAATACAAAACAAAGAAATTATGTCAACGAGTACAGGAAAAAAAAGGTGGAAGGATTGCAAGTAGAGAGTAAGAAAACCTTCAATGAAATCAAATTAAAACACAAAATATAAGAAATTTATGTTATCAAGAGGAACAAAAACAATTTCATATATAATAATAATAATCTAATTTTAAGGTACTCCCTCCGCCCAGCTATTTGACTGGTAAAATTTACGAAAGTATACATACCCTATCCCCCTCTGGATTTGAACCTGTGATCTCTTAAGAAGAAACACTTGTTATAATATATAACAAGATGAGATTTCATCTTAAAATATAAAAACAAAAAAAACAAAATAACTTAAAACCTCCGTCGAACACATCACATGAAATAACAATTCACAGAAATCCAAGTTTAGTAAACACATACTGGTGTCGGATGTGGAAATCTCTGAAAATCCAAAGGAATCTGTTCACTACCCTGTGCTCCGTTTAAGTTGTTGACAATCGGCATGGCTCCTCTTCCTCTAGTTTTGAACAGCTGATAATCGCAATATTGGAATGATGCAAAAGGTGAAATGTATTCTTATATATATAAGAGAGTACAATATCTTTGAGGGTTAACTTAAGTGGTCAGAACTAAAGGTGAGAGCTCTCTTTCAGTGAAATGGGGAGAAGCCCAGTTCGACTCTCTCATAATCTCCTCAGGATTAAGTTCGATCGTTTATTCCATTTATCATCCATGATCCATGGATTATGGGGATTCTTAATCCCCGTTAAACTTACCATCCATAATCCATGGATCATGGGTAAGTAGGGGAAGGATTTATGAGAATTTCTTGAAGAAAAAATTAATCCATGGATCATGGGGAAGTAGTTGGAGGATTTTTTGGAAAAAATATACTATAATAAAAGATGCCCAAATGAATTCACTTTTCCGTGCACATTTAAAACTTCCAAAATCAATTTTATTGAGTTTTTCAAAATTAAAAAACACTAGTTGAACAAGGGGCCATAAAGATGAAGTTACAAGTTAAAGAAGGGACCACAAAGATGACATTAATAATAATAATATTCTATTTTTAAGGTCACGGCCAAGTCATACACCAAATTGGTGTATGAGACCCCAGACCCCCTTGTTTGTGGGACAAGCGACTCCCTAGCCCAACGATTTGACTAATAAATTCTATGGAGGTATACATACCCTACCCCCCTCTAGATTTGAACTTGTGACCTCTTAGGAGGAAACACATGTGTTATCAATGAATGTCACCATACCACTACCTCATAGTGTAGTGCTAAGTTGGGGTCATCAAAAACCATTCCCCATACAAATAAAACCTTAGATAGTGATGGATATAAGAAACAAAATCAATACTAGACAAAATAATGAATTTAAAGGTCACTTGAATGAGATTATACAAATGAGAGCTTAAATTGTGTATACACAAAGTGAGATTCCCTTCAAGAAGGGAGGCATCCGTGGAAGAGGGGGTTATGGTTGGCCCACAAAACAAAGTCACACACCCTAAGCATAATACAATAAATGTGTTTAATGGGTGTAACAATCCACAACTAGACCCATAAGGGCCTCTACTACCCACATAGTAGGATGACATGTGGTCATAAGTGAAGATTAGCTAAAATATCTCAATACAAGGTAATAATAGATATTTCTTGGAGGTTGGGGTGTTTTTTATAATGTGCATGCTTGTGTTTATCTCTCTATTGCAATTGTAAAATTTAACTTTTTATGCATGATTGTTATTGTTGAAGGAAGTTTATTGATAGTGATGGTTACATGGTTACCCCCTTTGGATTTGAACTTGTGGCCTCTTAAAAGTAAGCACACATTCTTAACCATTAGACTCACCCGGGTTGTAATATATGTTGCAATACACTTGCCACATCATATCCTATACTTATTATCTCTCAAATTCATGTTGTATGAACAATATTATCTCTCAAATTCATTTTGCATGAACAATATTCTCCTATCTTGAGGAACACATATGCCTATTTTCATGATGAACGATGAACACATATGCCTATCTTCATGATATGCAAAAACTTTCATATAAAAAATGAAAAATATTATTTATTATTAATTAAAGGAAAAATCTAAACTCCAACATCAATGTTTGTTCATATTTCAAAAATAAGCATTTATTATATTTATATAATAGATGACAAGTAATAACATATATATTCATTCATTATATTATTCCATATCATTTTATATTAATATTTATTATTTTATCCTTTATTCCATATTATTTTATATTAATATTTATTATTTTATCCTCTAAAATATTACTCATTCATATTGTATTGATTAATGGTCACTAAAAAAATCTACAAAATGATGTAAATATATTTATATACACCATCAAACATTATCGATACCATAGCCTACACCTTCATGTCCATCTCCACCTTAAAACATCATATGCAAATCCTTTCCAATAAATTCATCTCACAAACCAAACTCATTCAAATGTTTATGCTAATTATGCTAAGTTTTCTAGAACAAATATTTATTACTGTAAAGAGTTGTTTGAAAGAGAGATTTCCCTCCTCTCTTTTGTTTTTCATCTCAACTATAAACTTTTCATTTATTATTGTAAAAATTTATTTGAAATAGAGATTTCCCTCCTCTCTTTTGTTTTTCACTTCAACTATAAATTTTTCATAATTCCTTTTTATATATCATTATGGAACTTTAAATTATAGTAAATTTGAGTTTAAAATAAATCTCCTACATAAAATATTAAAAGTGTGTACTACATCACATAAAGTTAGAAGTGATATCTAATAGTAAAGGTTAATTTATCTTATTTCATTAATGATAGTTGCCAATTAAGTTTAGTTAATGTTGAGTTATGAGATAAAAATAAATAATAATAATAATTTCCAAATAAATTGAAATAATGTCAATAAAATAAAAGTAAATAATAATAATTATTTTTATATTATTAACTAATTAATTATTAGCCTAATGGATTAACTCAGTGGAGTGAAGTCCCCCAACTAACTACCTCTATAATAATAGAGATATTATTGGATCTCGATGTCCCCACGTGTTTAGATTTCCTAACCATAATAAGGGAAAGTGCTTGGTGTGTATTCCAACAAAAAAATATGATTAATTATTAAATATTATATATTATATATAGTATAATTGATAATACTAGTTAATTTTTAATTAGTTTATATTATATAATATAAGGAGTTATATTACAAAATATATAACAACAATTTTGGTTAAACATTCTATTTTTTGGGTTTTATAGCAGGAATCCGGGATGCAGATCTAGACAAAATCATTACTAGACACTTGGATTATACAAACTCAGTCACTCAAATGTGTAGATCTCACCATTCCTCACCGGATTTCGTGCAAAATCAAATGAAAAAAGTCATCGAAAAACAACCAAAAGGTAGAACTTTTAGACTACACTTATAACAACTAACTAGTTGTATTATTATAGTTTATTAGTTGTAGCTCCTTATAATTAAGGAGTTATAGCATATAATGTACTATATTTTATAATATAACTCATTAATTACAATTAACAAATTTTAATATAAAATATATAGGGCATAATATATAAACTATAATAATCATTCCTCCCAACAACCCCACTAAAAAATATAATATATAATATAATTTCAAGGACATGCCAAGCCAAACACTAAATGGATGTATGAGACCCCCTCTATGTAATTTGAGTTGAAAGGGTCCCTTGTCCCACAAAAATAGGGAGTCTCCTACTTGGGTATGACCTTAAAATTAGATTATATATTATATATTATCAATTATTATATATTATATTTCATAATAATAATAATGTGTGCAAGCCTTTGAGATGAGGACCTTGTGCCCTAAGGAATCTAGGGTTTATTGGGGGTTTTCTTGGATTTTTTTTTTTTAAGTTAACAACCAAGCTAAATCACTAGTTACAACTAATTACAATGACTTTGTCTAACTAGGTAAGATATAAATTTGCACGAAATTACTATTTTTTGTTGTTTAAAATCCATTTATGAGTACAAAAATGGATTCAACATTGTGAAAAACCCATGGG
>ML789283.1:100191-141660 GCA_009831015.1 Picea engelmannii
GGAGCACGACGAGACTGGGCACGCTGCGTATGAACCCGTGAATCTTCCATCCACATGGCCGACCTATCAGCCAGGTGTCTAGTAATTCTGTACTTAGTCTCCAGGTGTCTTAGTCTCCAGATGTCTAGTAATTCTGTACTTAGCCTTCAGACAAGTTATGTCCTATATGTTTTGTTTATGGCTTAATAGCCCAACTCTAACGGGCCAGCCGGACTGGTTTCCTCCATGATGGGGCAGTCCGGTAACTGCGGCCTGTATGACTTGGCATTGTTGACCTGGTTTTTTTGGAAGCTCTTAATATAATACTACTTTTATTTACAAAAAAAAAATAATATAATAAACTATAATAAGTACATCCTATGTCAATTGGGTTTAGCTCGGGTGGTTGGGAGGAATTGTTATTCTCCCCATCCAGGTTCAATCCCCGCAAGTGACATGTTAAGATCTTAATGAGTATATCATTGTAATGGCTTGGAACCTTGTTTGTTGACTGACCTTGTGCCCTAAATATTCTAGGGTTTACCCTCCTTAATATGTGGAAACATTGTTGATATCAAGTTTTAATATGCCAACCACATTCACATTATATTAAAATATAATAAGGTATAATAAGTATGGACATTTTTGCATTCATAGTATTATTTCATTATAGTTATTAAATCATATTATATTATGAATATATTATTAAATATTAAATATTATAATAATATATTATTATATCATATTATACATTTATTCTAATGTTGCCACATTCACATTCATTTATAGTATTATTATATCATAATTATTAATTCATATTATATTATGATTATATTATATATCCTATATTATTATATTATAAATTATTATTATATATTATTTTCATATATTAATAATATATTATTTATTCTACTTTCATATTATATATTAATAATAATTATTTATTGTATGATATTTTTATCATTCATTGTTTACGCACTAGAATCTCATAATTCTAGATTATCTTAGCTTATATAGTAGTGTGATGCAGCATACACAACTTTGATGTGACACACATGACTTATTATCTTACAATTTTCTTAGGAAGCCTATTTTTGGAGTATTTTTTCTCTAATGAGGGCCACTGACAAGTTTTCGATATAATATAGCATTGACTTTCAGAGAATCACACTCCTTGGTTAGTTTCACTCCCGAATGATAAGTTGTAGCACAAGGCTTAAATTATTCCATTCTAAACTTTTGTAAAAGGTTCAACAACATTTAGGTTGGGAAATAAAGATACCATCATCCATTTGTAGGACTTGGATGCCCAAAATGAAATGCAACAGACCAAGATCAGTCATTTTAAACATATCTACTAATTGTTTCTTCAAACCCAAAATTAAATTTATATGTCTTCCAATAATGACTAAGTCATTCACATACAATGCAATAATCAATGTTTCAGCTTTTACATGCAATACATAGATTCTATGATGAAATTCATAGAGTTTGAAATCAATATTGAGAAAACATTTGTCAAACTTCTCTCATATCATGCCCTAGGGGATTGTTTCAAACCATACACGGATTTCTTTAGTCAACATAGAACATTGTCATCCTTATCAAATTTGGGGGCTTTCTCCATATAAATTTCTTCAGTGAGATCACTATGAAGAAAATCATTTTTGACATCCATATGATGTACCTCCCACCCAACTGAGAAACAAGTGAAAGAATCAATTGAACATAGTTCATTTTTACAACCGATGAAAATGTTTCAATGTAGTTGAAGCCTTATTTTTGTAGATTTTAACCTTGTACAATTATTTACAGCAAACAGATTTTCAATAAAAGAACATAAAATATACAATGGAAAATACACACATTACACAAATATTTTTCCCATGGAAACCCAAACCAGGAAAACCAACATATTCTAAATTCATTCATTTCATACATTGTTTACAATACAATATACATATAGGATCTCATAGAATCCAAAACCCTAATCCAATAACTTGGATTAGTCAACAACCCTAATTCCTTAACCAGAAATAGAAAAACCATTGGTGAAAACCACGTGTCGAAAACTGCCCAGCAACAAACGCAAAAAACCACCAATTTGTTTTCTGGGGGCACTTCCCTCGAACCAATGCGCAAGGGGGATCTCACCCCCCTGCGACCCCTAGGATAGGGGGTTTCCACCCCCTTATGACCCCCTTGGAAAGGGGGTGCTCTGCCCCCCTCTTACCCCCTTACATGCCTGGTGCAACATAAATGCTAGTTCTAACCATGCAAAGAATATAACACATACCCAACACTTGTTGAGAAAATAAATTAGCTACTAAATTTGACTTATGCATTTCAATTGTGCCTTTAGATGTGAATTTGGTCTTGTAGACCCATTGACATTTCACCACATTATTTTCTTGTGGTCGAGGAAATAAATATGATGTATGATTCTTCATTAATGAATGATACTCATCAGCCATAGCATTCTCCCATTCAATTAATCCATGTGCATATACATATTTATTTGGATCACATTCCTCTGACACGTGTGCCATCAAAGATACAATATCGCGTTATTTTTGAATTTTGGTTTTTCTTTAGTCATTGATGTTTCTTGCATCAATTTCAACAGCTTCAAGAGTCTTGATAGCCCATCTAGGAATGAAAGCTTCAACTATTGAAGGAGTTCCCACACCAAGATAATTAGTAGGATCTATAAAACTTGTAGTCAATTCTATTGTGGAAGGTCAACTAATAGGTAAGTCATATAGGGATGTTAACTTTCCATCCAATGATCTTGTAGGATATTCAGTTGATCCATAATTCTCTAAAAATTCAAATGGATCATTGTTTAATAAAATAAAAGAAGAATTCAATAGAGTAATATATGATTCCTTCTCATCAAAGACAACATATCTTCTACAAATATTCTCTTTTTTGATAGGGTGAAACAATCTATAGGCCTTTGACTCTTCAAAGTAGCCCATCATGATATAGACATGATTCTTTGCATCCACTTTCTTCCTTATGTCATCTAAAATGTGAGTACATGCAATGCATCCAAAAAAAAATAGGTGTTATACTTACGGTTTCCTATCACTCGAATTTTTGACCAGATTTATGTCCCATATAAATTTATTTAGAATTATCTTTAATAAATAATTTGAGTAGGAAACAACTTTTTCCTAAAAACGAGTCGATAGAACTTTGATCTAAAGCAAGAAACATGCCATTTTATCCAAATTCTGATTTTTCCTTTCAACAACACCATTCCCTTGGGGCATGTGGGTTATATATATTTTCCAAGAGATATCGTTCTATGAAAAGTACCTTCCAAATTCCTTACTCACATATTCTCCTCCATTTTAAAATCTTAAAAGTTGCATAGTTTGATCGCATTTTTTTTAGAAAGTACCCTAAATTCCTTGAATCTTTCAAAGACATGATTCTTATTCGTCAAGCAATACACCCAAGTGTAGTTGGAAAAGTCATCAATGAAGGTAAATACATATCTTGCACTAGCTAGTGATGGTATATTCATGGAACATAGATCACTATGGACAAGTTCCAATTAATCTTGTTCTTTCCAAGCTTTCCTCATTCAAAGCTAGCCTAATGATGCTTTCCAAGCATCCATCATTCACATACTCCATTAGGTGAAATTTAGGATTTTGTATTGTTCATTCCATAATCTAGTCTAATTTTCAGCATGGGATATGAGTGTAATGAGTCAAGGTATTTCTTGGGAATATCAAAAAAGTTACACTCTTGATCCTTTATGTCCAAGAATCCTTCAATGACAACAAGTTGTTCTTCATGTCCTTCACAACAAACCGATCTATCCAAAACTCTAATTTCTTTCTAGTTTAGGTTGGTTGGGGTACCGACAACAAATATGCACTCAAACTAGGTACATGATACACATAAATGATCACACGATTTTAACATTCAATATTTCCACAAACAATAATAGTAAATGCATAAACATCAACTAGAAATATTCACTTTTTAGTATCTTCCTTTAATGAAGAAAAAAGAGAAGTGTCCTTAACCATGCGATGGGTGCAATTAGAGTTGATTATCCATTCACTCTAATAAGTATGATCATGCAAGGCATAAAAAGGACTAACAGAGGATGCATAGTTATCTACCTTACCTTCTAAAGTTTGGTTCTACAGGTCAATCAATATTTTAGTCGACACATCTCCTTCAAGTTTCTTCACTTTCTCCTTGAGGTCCTTGGTCTTTTGCCAACAAGACTTCTCCATATGTCCTGATTTCTCACAATTTCAATAGGCCTTCTTATTTCTCCCTTTCTTAGTCGAAGTCTGTTAGTTAGTTTAGTTGACATATTTGCATTCCTTTTCATGTTGACCTTCTTTCTTTATAATTTTTTCGACCTTTTCCCTTCATCAAATGGGCCTATTTCTTTACCTCAAGTTTCCATTCATTAATCAATTTCTCATGTGCATTAATAATTAAACCACAAAAGAATCAAAGTTATATTCTTTACCATCATATTTTGTAGTGGTTCAAATTGCATGAAACGTCAAATAGAACACATCATACAATGTGTTTATATTAATCAAGATTAGTTTAATGAGTTGACCATCTTTCCTTGGAAAATATTTTCTGCATTCAACCAATTTCAATTGAAGCTCTTTCATGTTGGCTAGATAGTCTTCATTTCTTTCAAAAGAGAGAGGTTCTAGAGAGATCAAATCTTTCTCAATCTGCATAACCTAGATTCAATGTCTTCTAGATATCATTTGCACAGTCAATCCCACTTATATGAAAATGAATCTTTCTAGAGACGTAGGTTATTATGAGTCTTAGAACCTCATCCTTGTTTTTTCCGCTGACAAAATTTTGTTGGTCATGTTTTAGATCTAAAGCCATAATCTTGGTAAATGGCCACAATACTTTACTCTTTGGTAAGGTTTCCATATATTTTACCCAAATTCCATAGTTGTGGCCATTCAAAACTACATGCTTTGTCTTGGAACCTATAATGCCAATATACAATATAATCCCAAATTTAGTTTGCAAGTTGAAACCCTAAGTCAATCTACAAGATAAATATAAATCCTCAAGAGTGTTAATAGTCTCCATAAGACTGACAGAAAATAGGCTACATCTCAAACCACTAACTTTGATACCATGTTTGAGAATCAAAGGATTAGGTAGATCAAAGAGCTAGTATTCCAAGATGGAGCTAGAACAACTAAGGATAGCTCAACATACAAAGAAGTGTAAGAAACAAAAATATTTCCATACACAATACATGATCATTACACTTATCTTGACACATATGGCCATCTTATATATCACCAAGACGTAACCAACTCCCTTGAAGTGGGGAATTTGAGTTCTACATAGATTAGTTACAACACATAATGGCCTCCTTAATTTCTTCCATGTTTTCACCATAGTCAGTTGTTCTATTCCAATTTCTCAACCAATTGCATACATAGTCCTTATTTAGTTAGTCTCTTAGTTGACAACTCATTTGACCACCTAGTCAACCACCGAGTCAACTGTTAACCATCAACTGACTCTTTCCAAAATATTCAGAGGTGTGATGAACTAGCAAATCATGTTGTTCCAATAACTGACCTAGCATTAGTTAACATGTATATTGATTGTTGTGATGTATATTTGACATATATATTGATTTTGATATTATAGTTCATGTATGTTATGCCTTTTCATATAAAGTTGATGTTGTATTGTTTGATTTATAAAATGAATTATATGTATGTCCATTATTAACATTATTAATGTTTCTTGATTTTTACATTAAATTTGAGATGCCATATCATGTTTAACTCTAGTTATACAAAATCATCTAATTTTAATTGTGATGGAAAAAACTTATAATCATTTAATGTCATATAATGTTTAACTCTTTTTCAAGGTGAATTGTTTGTTGTCTACGAAGATGCAATATGTCGATAAACATGTTTACAAACTTGATTAAATAATTTAATCAATGATTATACAACTTGTTTATTTTTTCAATCGTTTTTTATTAGATCGTATTATTTAAATTTATTCTTAAATATTTTTAGTAAACTTATTATTATTGATAAAACTAAAATTATGATTGTTAAATTTAACAAAATAATTATCCCTTCAATTGTATATAATGATAAAATTCTGCATATTAAATCATGAAACAATTCTAAATTAGAATTGATTCATTTTTTCCACTGAAAAAAAAATTTGTATTTTCATTACAAAAAAATAAAAATACATTGCTCATATGTTATGGATTGCCATAATTACCTTACTATCTAGTATTCCTTTCAATACATTGTTGTACTGTTCCTATTTTACACTATCATACTTTAACCGTCTAAAACAAATTACACAACATTACAAAATTGTGCCAGAATCTCTTGATATTCTTTATAATGAAAATAATCATATTACTACAACTAGATCTGCATCCTAAAATTTGACTCCATGTCCACACATTGTTCCTTAAATCAGAATACTTACCTTCCTTTTATTCCACTAGGTAGACTTCTCCCTCTGGCAAGTTGGGACCCTCCTTCGATAATGAATTCACATGTAAGTTCATCTCTCATAAAATATAAGTTATAGATAATGAATCAAATACTAAGACCACATCCTTTAGGAAGAGAGACAAATCAGATAGATCCAGATTATAGACATGGTGTTTACCTAACATCCAGTTCAATACCATCAAGGAACTCTGACAAATTATTTGTACCTTGACCACAATTTGATTTCAAGGTAAAATAATGAGACTAAGTAATATATAATACTTCCCTGAGACCACATTGATGATCCATGTCCTGGTACACCTCATCGAAAAAATCCAATTGCCACTATAAGGATAACACCTTGTAGCGGACATTTTTATGGAACCTCCCTGAAACAAGTATCCATTCTTTTCTTATAGTGGAGGTTTTTAGCTAAGGAAGGTGGCCAAAGGTTTTTGCGGAGGTTTTTTAGCAGTGCACTTGTAAGGTACAAACACACCGGTGCACACACAAAACAAACACCCTAGTGATTCAACATTAAGGCACATTGATATCTGCTAAAAGAAAAAAAATATAGTAGAGGCAAGTGACCAAAGGTTTTTTAGTGATGCACCTGTAAGGTATAAACTCATTGAGGAACACACAATATAAACGCCACATTGATTCAACATTAATGCGCACTGTTATCTGCTATATATATATATATATATATATATATATATATGGTGGAGGCAAGAATCTGGAGGTTTTAGAGGAATTTTTGTTCTTTGGTGCTTTTGTTGCATTAGAGTGCATTGATTCTCACATAAAGATAACGCCTTGGTGCATACAATTGTAGGACGCACTGAAATATGGTAAAATAAAAAAATCTTACCATATTTATTTTCATTGTTACACCTCATTATGTGCTTCCAACTCTCCAACAAGCATCATTTCCCACTCTCCTTCCAGGATCACCCCATTTGCAGTGCTCCATAGTCAGTTTGATAGTTGCATAGGAAGATTCCACACATTTTCAATTTAAAAAAAATACTTTAATTTTTCATTTCTTTTGTATGGTGAAACCATGCATCGTTGGAAGATAAGACACCAGGTAAATTGTTTATTACCTTGTTATTTTCATTTTCGTTGCATTAAAATTTTAAAGTGGCTTGAAATTTAGTATTTTTTAGATTTCTTTCCATGTAGTGCATTTAAATGATTTGGCTCACCTCGGACATTGATGCATCATGTGAAGTTATGAGAATCCCAAATGAACAAATGCATCAGTGTTGTTCATAGAATGACATCGTTAAAATGTCGAAAAGTCAAAATAGCAATTTGTTTTCCGAAATTCCCTATAAATAGTGTGATAGAAAATAACAACACACCAGTTAACAAAATGCTCACGATCTAAAACAAATGGAGCACTAGTGCATTCAATTAACCTATCACATCGCCCAGTTTTCCATATCAAACTTTTGGCTCGATGGTGCGTCAAATCCATGATAATGCATCTGTGTTGTGTACTACAAGGCATTGGGAAAAATATATCAAATTTTACCATAAGGGTTCATCTTACAGGACACCCCATTGCTAATGCATTCTAAGAAAAATGCACCAGTAAAAATGCACAAAAAAATAGAAAAATGGAAATTCGGTGCGTTCATTTCAAAAAAAACTCATTGGTGTTATTAATAGAGTGGCATCAAGACAAATATTTTAAAATTTATCATAGCAGTGCATTTTCTAAAACGCCCCCATTATCGGTGCATCATAAAAGACAGTGCATTGATAAAAAGTCATATGTGCCTCAAGGAACTTACAATATTGATGCTTTGCATATAAAAAATCACACCTCTTGGTTTACTAGTCAAAAAATGTAACAAAGCAGTGTGTTCCATAGAATAAAATGCACCGCGTCGCACAAAAAATACAGGAAATGGCGTATCAGGGTGTCCTATTAGATTCCTCGTCCTCGATGTGTTTGATAACACAACACACTACTATGTATATATTGGTGCTCAACTAACATTGAAACATCGGTGCATTGGAATTACCACACTGCTTAGAAGTTATTTATTTCTAGTATAGTGAATTGGAAATGATGTGTATTAACTATTGTAGTAGCACTGATTACTTTTCCACATTTTTGCAAAAAGAAATTAATTTCAGTTTTTGATAAATACGAATTAGTTATATGTGTGTGTGTTTTATAATTTGAATTTATTTTATCTATATATGTGTGCCTAACAATACTTTTATTTGAATCAAAGAGGATGATGATGACAAGCATAGGAGAAACAAAAACATCCAAAAGAAAAAAAAAAATTCACAAACTATGCATGCAAACCTCCATAATTAAATTTTGCAGATATTTTTCTTTGCGAAGGAAAAATAGAGGTCACTCTTCCATGCCTCTCATAATTTAGTGCATGGAACTGATCCTCTACCACTCCCTCAACATTCTAGCTCGCTTCTCCTCCTCTGTGGGCCACTCAACTTTCTCTAAGATACCGTCCTAATCATTCTTATATCCATAATATGAATGGACATCAATTTTCTTGTAAATCGTTTACCTACACCTCCTCTTCTTCGCCTCGAGGGGTCTTATCAAATAGAATTTTGAGGTCAGGGAGGAATTTCGTAACCCCAAAGTATTTTTAATTGAGGACCTTTCTGGTGGCACCAGACACATCAACTTCATTCCCTTTTAGGTCCATCATCTTGGCCCCTACTTTGGCATAATTAGGAATACCAATATCTACAATCAGGGCTTTGTAGTGCCCCTTTGACCTGTTCAACAAGAAAGGAACCCTAGTGGATGTATTAATTATAATACTGTGTCAACCTTAAGAATGAACTAAGGCCCATATGGTATATTTAATAGAAGTTAAGAAGTAAATTTGAAAAAATAAATGATGATCCATAAGCTTCTAGAATGTATTTTTTTTTGTAAATCAGATTAGAACACTATATTACTGTATTAAATATGATACAAAATGGGGATCCTAGTATGCCTAAAGGAAACCAAACCAGGGGACCGTTACTATTGGTTTTTAATAAAAATACTAGAGGTGACTAGTCTTCCAAAATTGGAAACCAGACCAGACCTCTCTTTTAAAGTATGAGAAGCATAGCCAAAAACATATAGAGATAACTATCTGCTCAAGTGAGACTACCAAAGCCTGCAACATTCTATACTACACCCTACTCCTTCCTGGGCATGACTGCCATTATAGTCAAAATACTAAAATTCGTTAGAACACCTGGGAGTGGTCTGTCAACCCACTCACTTGGCCCTTGTTGTCCTCCTTTGGGGAGACTATTCTGGTTCTTCAAATATGAGTCAGTCCTCCTTGGCCATCCATAGGTGTTATGTCTAGATGGTGGATGTATCTTAGGTACAGATGGAATTGCGCAATAAGCCTCTCTTGTTTACTTTGTTGGTTCTTTTCAACCTCCACTAACAACTTGACGATGGTTTCTAACCCATTGATTCGACGATGAATTTCATCCAGCATAGTTTTAATATCCCGGTGGTCTTCCTTGCATTCCTCCTCCCGATCAGACTTTAGTTTCCCTATCAACATTTTGGTGACCCATGATGTCTCCACCATTTTATGGCAGAGGGTCTCCCTGGAATGGGTAGCCCCTAGATCTGTTATCTAGTCTACCTCCTACGCAATCTCCCCCCACTCTTTACCACTCCACTCCTCCTTGATATCTTCCTCCCACTTATTTATTGTTTCCTTCCCTTTTTGCAAGACCATCGTCTAGAACATGTTCTGTTCCTCTCTCGTAGCTTGCTCAATTCTATTCAAACGCCTTGAGCTTTCCGAGATCTCCTTCCCCTGGGGGATTCTCTTTCTCTGGGTATGTTTCAAGTGTGCCATGTTTCTATGCCTACTTGATTCTCTAATTTTCCCTTTCTCCTGGTGCCTCACTATGTGTCTCTCCTTAACTAACCTGCTATTGAGACTATATCTTTCACTACTAGCTAACACCTTTTGGTTGTAGCCTTGTCTATAGCTCTTTTTCTTATAACGTTCCCTCTTCTAAGTGTATGTACCTCCTACTAATTGTAGTCTGAGGTGGTGATCTCAACCCTATTTATTGGATGGTAAGGCTGAGTAGGCCATTATGTTACGATCGCTTCCCCGGTCCTTGATTCTGTCCCTACTTTCTATGTATCCAGATGCTCTTGGTCCAGTACTTGCCCAAGGGGCTGGTGATCCTCCCTTGGTTATCACCATCTTCACACCCCTTAACTCATCATGAATTTCCATCCTTCTACTTGACCTCTCTCCCTTACTATCACCTCTAACCTTTATGTCATTCCATACTTCCCTCTATCTGCCCACTTTCTTCATGTCATGTTCCCACATGATAATTGGGGGCTAGGTGTTGTGACTATCATATGTCTCCTAGGTCCCACATCGGGTCAAAGAACCCCACGTCATCCTCGATGTGACCGTCATCCCTGAAGCTTCCACCGTGATCTCGTTCCTCCCAGTGGATGCATTTCGATCTGAGTTGACCCCTTTGGATTATGGACCAAACCTCATCCAACTCATGTCCCTCCATGTTTACTCCTTCATTGGCTAGCATGTCCACTAGCACATTCGCTTACCTACGAATCCATCTAAACTCTATCATGTTCAAAGTTTGCATGTGTCTCCTGATTTTTTGAAGGGAATGTGCTAGATGTCAATGCCTTAGCACCTTTCCCACCTTGGTTCCATACTGAAGTTTCTTCTCTATGTTGACAACCAGTGTTGAATCTCCTTCCATGATGGCATTCACCATTCCCTCTCTACGTAGAATTTCCAGGCCAAGTTCTAGAGCTCCAAACTCAGCCGCATTATTTGTGGAATTTCCTATGCTCCCAGCATACAGGCGTAAGATGGTCCTTCCACTATCTCTTATTACCCCACTAGCTCCTGCCACCCCTAGATATCCTTTTTCTATCCTATCAAAATTCAACTTAATGAATCCTATCGGAGGAGGAACCCAGGTATTGACTCATGTATGGATCTACGAATCCCGGGCCACAAGTATGTTAAGGATCCACTCTTTCAAATAGAACAATTCAAAAATTTGTAAGTCTTGGCCTGTGTTTTGGTTTTTGGAATTGTTGATGTTAAGGCTCTATAATGTTTCTCTTATTTGAGTTACGATAATGTCCTTTATCCTCGAGGACGGTTGGCTTTCATTCTTAAATATTTGTCTCTTTCGTTCTTTCCAAATCGCCCATATTACCATCCCCGATGTTAGACCCCAACACAAGTTCACCACCTCATTATCGCTATACCTCTCCTTCCAGTTTTTTATTGTGGCTCTGGTATCCCCCCTTACCCTATTTGACTGGTGGTAAATAATGGCTACCCAATCCCATATCTCAGCTATATAGTTGCACTCATCTAGTAGATGATCTGTCGATTCTTCCTGGACCTCACATAAATGACACCATGAGGGTTCAATGAATCATCTTTTTGTTAGGTTCTCCCAGGTTAGTATCTTCTTGTGTAATATTAACCATTCGAACACTTTAATCTTTGGCCATTGAGGGCCCTTCCAAATCCTCTCCCAGTGTGGTTATGGGTTTTCTTAGTCGTGTCCTTCTATGTAGTACCGATCTTCTTTTAGATTGAATTCCCCTCCATTTTTCCTTCCCCACCGTAATTGCTCCTCCTCTTCCGAGACCCCAATTTTCCTTTTACCCAATTCCTCCTCAATCTTATTCATCACCAGGTCTCCCTGAGCTTTGTTTTGTGGATTGATTTTGTCCCAAATTATCCATCCATCATTCTCCTCCCTCTGTTTCCAATACTGATAGACTTTCGTTTTCCCTTGCCAGATCATATCTTGCTTGATAACCTCTCCATTCTGGGTTCCTGTTTCCCAGAATCTCGTTGTTCTCCCATTCCTAATTTCCCAAAAACTATGACTTTGTATCCAAATTTTATTCCTTCAGGCAAGATTCCAGATGGATGACCCTTCGCCTGTTCCCATGAGCCTGATCCTCTCCTAGGGGTTGACCTCTAGGGCATATTTTGATTTCCACAGTTTAACCCATGGCAACGAGCTATCTTTTACCCATCTCCACCATATTGTTTCCCCGTATGCCTCGTTGGTTACCTGTGGGTCTTGTATCTCGAGGCCCCCTTTTTTATTTGGTCTACACACTTTGTCCCACACCACCAAGGCCCATTTATTTTTTTCCTCAGCTCCTCTCCATAGGAAGTCTCTCTGGATTGCTATAATTTTTTGTAGGATGCATTTTGGAGCCGGAAAAACTGACATAAGATACGTCGGGATTGCTTGTAGGATCACTTTAGTAAGGATTAACCGTCCTGCTAGGTTTAGAGTTCTGTAAGTCCAATTCTTAACCCTCTCTTGCATTTTTTTTATGACTCCTTCCCACGTTATGTTCCTACATGCCTTGTCTATCAGGGGCACCCCTAAATATTTCATTGGGAGTGTTTTCCACTCAAACCTCAACATGTTGGTCAGGTTCCTTTAGATTGCAGGATTTGTGTTGAAGAAGTAGATCATGGATTTAGAGTGGTTTATTTTATCCCCCGAGGCCTCTCCAAAATCTTCTAAGAAAAATTGTACGTGTTTACTTCCTTGACCGTGGGGGTTCCATGGAGCAAGGTATCATCCATAAATTGTTGGTGTGTTGAGGTTGGGTAGTCTTCAAACAGTTTTAGGACTTTCATTTCTCCTTTGGTTGTTGTTGTCTTTATGATCCTGCTTAGCCCTTCCATCATTAAAATGAATAGGAAAGGGGATAGAGGATCCCCTTGTCTTATACCCCTCGAGGGGTAGAATGGCTTGGCTGGAGCTCCATTTACTAGAAGCGAGAAGCTCATTGTAGAGACTATGTTGATGATCCATTTAACACACTATTGGTCAAACAAAATGCTTCTGTCATTTTTTCCATATAGTGCCAGCTTATTTTGTCATAAGCCTTTGCCAATTCCAACTGGATTAACATCCCTGCTTTCTTTTTACTTTTCAAGGTGTGTATTATTTCATGGGATTGTATGATGTTGTCCAGAATATGCCTCCCCTCCACGATGCCCTCATGTTCCTGTGAGATCAGATTTGGGAGAAGTGGTTTCAATCTATTAGCTATTACTTTTGAAATTATCTTATACACAACATTTCACAAGGCTATCAGTCGATAGCGATCAAGAGTTTTGGCTTCATTTTCTTTTGGGACAAGAGTGATCATCGTGGCGTTCAGAGCCTTCAGGATTGAGGCTAAGCATATAGAATATTCCACTATACCATAAATATCATACTTAGCCACATCCCAACAAGCTTTAAAAAATTCCACTGTGAAGCCATTCAGTCCTGGGGCCTTTCCATTTGGCATCTCCTTGATCACTTGGTCTACTTCTTCCTTTGATATGGGTTTGCAAAGGTTGACATTGTGTTCCTTTGTTACGAACTTAGGGATGTGCCTTACTATCCTCTGGATTGCTTCAGTCCTGTCCCGATTGGGTTCTTTGGCTATCCCCTGGAAGTGTTTAACAAGAGTGTTTTCAATGTCCTGGTAGGACTCACTCTCTATCCCATCCTGATCTTGGATCTTCAAAATTATGTTATGAGATATTCTCACTATAGTTGATCTATGGAAGAACTTGGTATTTCTCTCCCCTTCCTTAAGCCACTAAATTATGGACTTTTGTCTCCACAGGGTCTCTTCATGCTTACATCTTGCTTCCCAATCTTGGAGTAATTGGTTCTCCTCTTTTTTCCTCTCCTCGGTGTAGCCTTATTGGATGCATTTCTCTTGTAGCTCTTCCATTCTTACCTCTATCAATTTTTTTTCCTGGTCGATGTTTCCAAAAAATTCTTTGTTCCACTTCTTGATTTTTCCCTTTATGTACTTGAGTTTTTTCTAAAGTTTAAACATCTTTGTCCCTTGTTCTAGGATTTCCTCTTGCCACCAATATTTGATGTTCTCCTTGAAGGTTGGGTGGTCAATCCAGAACTTCTCGAATCTGAAGGGCATGTTCTTTGGTGTTGTCTAAAAATTTACCTCCAATCGCATCAGCCAGTGGTCTGATCCCCCCTAGGGGAGGATGTTGCCTTCCAGTGCTAAACCTTGTAGAATGATGGATTTCGAGACGAGGAATCTATCTAGCCTCATGGCCACCTGCTGGTGTGAATGCATTTTGTTTTTCTAGGTAAACTGCCCATTACTATTCATGATTCCCACTAGCTATGTTATTTCAATGAAGGTTGTGAACTTTTCCACATCTCTGTCCAATCTTCGGTTACCCCCTTTTTTCTCAGCTAGAGTAGTTATAATGTTGAATTCCCCAGCTAGAATCCAATGGAGGTTATTGTTCCGCTCCTTTAGGTTTTCTAGGTCTAGGAGCATTCTTCTTTTATCTTCCAATACTTAGGGTCCATATACATTTGTACATAGGACCTCCTCTGTGTTCCCTATCACTTGCATTTTTACAGATAATGTGTGCCTAGTGGCTTCTGCAGAAAGTAGATTCACTGATTGTGGTTTCCACAGGGTGAGGATGCCTCCCATCATGTTTTGACTATCTATAGTCAGAAACTTGTAATTATTCCAGTACTTCTTACTTATTATTTCCATTTTGTCCATATTACATTTGGTCTCTTGAATGAAGCATATATCTATTTTTTCCATCGTCAATCTATTTTCAAGGATTTGTTGTTTTCTAGGGTTGTTCATGCCCCTTATGTTTCAAGTAATAACCTTGATTTAATCATGTGGGGGGGAGTTACGAAAGATCTTTTTTATCTTACCTGAATTTATTAGAAGCACTCATAATTCGTGTAGGGCTACATTGTTTGATTTCCTCCCTTTCTTTCATCTTTCCTGCTTTGGTGAATGTTGTGGTTGTCCTTCTCCTATTTTGATACCCAAATTTCCTATTTCTCCATTCATGCGCTTGATTCCTCTGGTTTTTTATTCCTCCCTTAGAAGCAATAGTTATTGGATGCGATCCAATTGCTCCATTGGTATATTGTCAACAACTTGCTTTTTCCATTGTTCCAGTATATTTGGGAGGTCTATCCCTTCCCTTTCCACGATATCTGTTAGATCTGGGTCTTTTGTTCCAACCTAGCTTGGTGTCATTTCTGAATCACCATCAACCTCCTGCATTGGGGTATTTTTGTCTATGACACCTTCGTCGATTGTTCTCTTGTTGTGCCCGTGATTTCCTTGAGGGTTTTGACTCTTTGTGGTCTTATTTTCTTCGTGTTCGTTTGTCTCCCTTTACTTTTTCCTTTTAGGTTCCTCCTCTTCTCCCTGTTTTGGATTTCCCCATCGTTCATATCTATTCCTCTCTTTTAGGTTGCTCATTGTGAGGGGCTTGCTTTGTCTCTTATTTCATCTGCCTTTGTAGTTTGGCCTAACAAAACCGTCCTCATCCTGTTGTTGTTTTGAGTTTTCATGTTCTGATTTTTTGTTTAGTGGGCATTCTCTTAGTAGGTGCCCATGTTCATGACACCTTCTACATCGAAATGGGATATGTTCATAGTCTATGCTTTGTATCCATTCCTCATCCCTGAACTCTAGACTGATTGCCTCCAGGAGTGCCCCCGAGACATCCATCTCTATACATATTCTCTCATAGGATGTATACTTCCCTTTTAATGTTGCATCAAACATCTTGACATATTTCCCTAGCTTGTTCCCTATGGCTTCAAAGGTGTATGACAACCAATAATCTAGTGGGAGGGAGTAAAGCATGAGCCAGACTGGGACGCTTTTAAAGGTATCATTTTCTGGGGAGAAGTCTTCCTTCCAAGGTCGCATGTACAATCCTATTGAGGCATGTAAATATGGTCCCCCCTCAAAGATCTTATCTATTTCTTCTAAGTTTGTGAAGATGGTTGTAATAAATCCTTTTGATCCCTAGTGGAGGTCTACTTCTCCACTCGGCTTCCATTGGTATTTTATCCAATTGTGTAGGGTCTTTTTTGTAGGCCACAAGCCCATAAACTTGCATATCAGAGCGTGTGTCTTCATATGATCCCTGAAGAGTTGAGTCTGGGGATATTCGAGAATAACCTTTGGGATTAACGTTGTTTTTGGTTTGCATTGGTTGTTCCCTCCTCCCCCACTTGGGTTTGTTTTTTATGATGTAATATTCTGGGTCTCCTTGGTATACTCCCCCACTCGTTCTTTTTTTCCCTGGTTGTCCTCTTTATGGTGTTTTATCCCTGATCCTGAGGTCTCTATCAGAGGTTCCTTAAACCCTATGCCGCGTGGACTTTTCCCTTTGTCCACCACCACCTGATTGTAGGAGGGAGTCCTTCTCCCTCCCCCTCTAGTCACCATTCTTCTCATTGTTGAAGTTGTAACCCTAGAACCAGTCCCTGGAATCCTCCATCAGAGTTTTCCAGAGCTCTCATATCTAAATCATGCACATTTTCATATTTATGAAATATTATAAGCTTCTAGAATTTCTTATCACTAAATATTAATCATTTCCTCGACGTCCTACTCCTCCATGAGATCCCCACTCATGTATTTAATAAGAATCTCATGTTTCTTCTTCTTGACAACCATGTTCTCAATCGATTTCTCATCCAGAAGGGGCACATGAGAAACAAACTTCTTCTCTCTCTTATGTCAATTTCCCTTGTCCTGCTCTACCATTTCTTCCAACACATATTCCTATTCCTCGAACATGATCAGATTAACAATAATAACCTCTCCCCTCTTAATTGTCAACTTGGTCTCCCTCTTGATAGAATTGATCCTCTACCAATCCCTCAATGCTCTATCCCATATCTCCTTCTCTACGGGTCGCTCGACTTTATCCAAGATACCATCCTTGTAGCCCTAATAAATGGTGTCAATTCGCTTGTAAATATCATACCTAAACCTCTTGTTCTTTTCCTCAGGGGTATTATCGAATAACTCTTTGATGTCAAGAAGGAATTTCACAACCCCACTTGTACAATTGGTTGTTGGAATATTGTAGCATACCATCTTCCAACAACTAGTTGTACAAGTGGGGCTAAGAAATTCCTTCCCAACATCAAAGAGATATTCGATAATCCCCCCAAGGTGAAGAAGAGGAGGTCTAGGGAGAGGGGATTACAAGTGAATTGATGCTATTTATTATGGCTATAGGGTTGAAAAGGATGGTATCTTAAAGAAATTCAAGTGGCATGCGGAGAAGGAGATGCAAGCCAGAGCACTGAGGGAGTGGAAGAGGTTCGCATTTTTCAAGAGGGATGCCAAGTTGATGATTAAGAGTGGATAGGTCATTATTATTAATTTGGTCTTGTTCCACTGAGAGTAATATGTGGTAGAATAAATGGGAGAGTGGGACAAGGGAAACTGACAATAGAGAGAGAAATAGTTTGTTTCCCATGTGCCCTTTCTGGATGAGAAACAAATCAAGTGCATGGTTGTGGAGAAGAAGAAACATGAGCTTCTTAGTAAATAAACGAGTGAGGATCTCATGGAGGAGCGGGTCGAGGGAAAGGAAATGATTAGTATTTAGCAATATGACATTCTCATGAAGCTTATGGATCATCCTTTTTTTTTTCAATTGTGATTCTTAAGTTTTATTAAATATACAATATGGGTGTTAGGTCATTCTTGAGGTTGATAGAATATTATAATTAAGACATGCACCATGGTTTCTTTCTTGTTGATAAAGCATAAAATCCATTGGGGAGCTCTGATCGTAGAGCTTGGCAGTCCTAATTATGCCAAAGTAGGGGCCAAGATGAAGGACTTTGAAGTGAACGAAGTTGATGTGCCCAGTGCCACTTGCAAGGGAATCGACAACAGATACTTCAAAGATATGAAATTCCTCCTCAATTTCAAAGATTTATTCTATAATCTCCTCGAGGCGAAGAAGAGGAGGTGTAAATATGTGATTTATAAATGAGTTGAAATGAGTTCATATTATGGATACAAGAATGACGAAGACAATATCTTAGAGAGATTCTAGCATCCCATGGAGGAGGAGATGCAAGCTAGAGCATTGAGGGAGTGGCAAAGGATCGAGTTTGTGCGCTAAATTATGAGAGGCACAAAAGTGTGATTTCCTCTGCAAAGTACAACCTCTGCAAAAATTAATTGGGAATCCTTTTATACATACTTTGTTAATTAAATTGTTTGTCAGTGCATTTTTATGTAACAATCACATAGGTGCACTTTCAATCGCATTGGTGCGCTATAAACAATATAGCACACATGTATATTTTGTTTTTTCAAATCATGTTGATATTGTTGTTGTTTGATTTATAAAATGGATTATGAGTATGCTAATGATTTCTACTTTTTAAAATTAAATTTGATATGCATCACTCATTAGAATTTAGAGTTGCCATATATATAATGTTTAGCTTTAGTTTTATGAAATCGTTGACTTTGGATTATGATTGGAAAAACTTATAACCATTTATTTCACATAATGTGTAACTCTTCTTCAAGGTGAATTGTTTGTTTTCCAACAAAATACAATATGTTGATTAAACATGTTTGCAAAGAAACATACATATATATGATGAGTGAAATTATTTTGATTTGAATAATTATGGTTTTTTCATATATTTTAATAACAACATTATGATATAGTTAGTCATTAATAATAATGATGATGATGTAATAATAATGTTCTTTTACTCATTTTTATTATTAAAAAATTACAGGACAAAGCTATAATATAATTGTTTACTAAAATCACAATTATTATATTTATTTTTTCCAAAAATTTTATTAATTAATAATATTTAACTTTTATAATCTATTCAATTTATTAAATTAAGTTTAAATTATTAAATATAAATAATATATAATAATAATGTTTGATCTATACACTTTCGATTAAATGGGTTTACATTTTTTAACTCTATTACCAACTTTATGAATCTTCTATTAAAAAATAATGTAAAAGTATGTAAGTATTAGTTCAATATTCTATTAACAAAATATGCTATGTATTGCATTTCATTGATTTTGTATTAACATGTATGGAATATTGGATTTGGTTAATGAACTGAGAAATTAATTTGAATAATTACTCTTATGAAATGTTATTTTTTCATTTGTTTTATTGATAGCGTTATAATAATTATTCATGAATACCCTCATAAAGAAATGTAAGTATTAGATTTGGTTAGTGAAGAAAATAATTAATTTGTTAAGGTTAACATAATATTAAATTAAATTATTTAATATTATTATTTAAAAATACAAAAATATTAATAAAACTCAATAAATAAATAAAACAAAAGTCTCCATGTAGATGTTATAGGGCTTAGTCCCCATCTTTGATGTATTGATTGTAACATGTAACCAACCACTTTATAAAACAAATGTCGAATTAAGCAATACATTTACATTAATTCCATTGAAAATCATAAAATTAAAATTACTCAATCATATTTTTCTTACGCCCCAAGGGAACATCTAAAGGTAAACCTAATGCAAGGAGTTTTTGACAAACGGTTGGTGGTATATGAAAGTTATAGTTTGTTAACAACTCGGCATCGATATATAAAAGGTTTTTCCTATTAAAGTTTCCATAAGCATAACCATTCATGCACATAATATAGATGGAAATGTTATGTTTGTATTTAACAATATTCAAGTAATCATAACAAATATAAAGATGACCACAATATGGCATAAGTGATACTGATTTTTTGAGAGGAATGGATACATGTGAAAGGATAAACAACCCAAGATTTGCAACATCTATTTTAGACTTGGAAGTCATATAACTATTACCACAAAAAGATAATTTGGTTCTAACATCGGGCACAAACATGGAAGACGGCCAAGCGCCATACAAAGATTGGTTGTAGTAGGTTTGATATTTACTTTGCGAGTGGATAGGAAGAGAGAAGTCATCGCTACCTTCCAACAATTGAACAAAGTTTGGTGTGTACTTGGACATTTTTTATCTTAGCACAACTTTTTGGATCTCCTAGTAGAGATGTTTTGGGTAGTATTGATATCATACTTTGGATCACGATAAATCTTCATTGACTCAATAGAAGGAGAAGGGTTGGCCATTTTAGGAAAAAAATGAGTTGATCTAGCTTCCAATTTCAAAAAATGAGCATATGGAAGTGTTCCTATGTGTCTTTTCTATATCACCTATTGGATTCTTAACCGTAGTGGTAGGTATTAGACCATCAACTTTGGGTTGTGATCATTAATATAATGGGACAATGTGACACGTCAAGGGTTCTTCTTCAACCCTTTATATTTTGAACAACCACATACTAATGACATGTCATAAAAGAGATCCAATTTATTGTGTAATATCATTGACCCAGGTTACATGTTGCTAAATGATGGCATTTTACAATTGAAGGGTAAAACAATTATCCATTTTCATCAAACATTTTCATGTGGTATCTTTCTCCTTATAAGAGCTTACAACATTTTTGGACTAGTGGAAGATCTTATACATTAGAATTCGATCCAAAATCATGATCCTACAAAATTCAATGAACAATTATTTAAATGTAAGTGCATACATGAAATAAATTCAATCAAATAAATGAATTATAAATAAAATCTATACTTACTTCAAAAGGCGGGGGAGAAGTTGATTAGCTTGCAATGATATGGAATGAGATGGAATATGAAAAATTATCCATTTGATATTATAACCTTTTTTTTTCTACATTTGAGCCAAAACCATCAACAATACGCGAAAGAATTTTTAAATGAAATTTTGGGAAGCATAGAACAATATAACATCAAACAAAATTTCAAATGGATATTAAAAGTTATCAGTGCTCTTAATTAGTTACAGATGCACCGGTACATCTATATATAAAAATACACTGGTGTGTTAAAATATGAAAAGCATTGAAACGTCACCTCCGTTACTATCTCCGTAAAATTTAATTTTGGAGATTTTGATTTATATTATGTCAATAAAATTGACATCGATGTGTTTGTATGTCTATAGTGCACTAGGAACCTAAAATTGTAAGCAAAATCTCCACAAAATTCAATTGTGGAGGTGTGCATTTCTATTATGTTAATAAAATTGACATCAATGCATTTGTAGGTATATAGTGCACCGAGCACCTAAAATTGCGTAACATAGTGAATGTATAGTGAAAAAAAAACTAAAATTATATATATATATATATATATATATATATATATATATATATATATATATATATATATATATATATATATATATATATATATATATATATATATATATATATATATATATATATATAATCGATATTTATATATGGACTAAGCGCACCAATGTGCTTTAAAGCGCATCAATACTCTTTAAAGCACACAAGTGCACTAAAGTATATAACGTATCGAATGTTAGCCTCATAATCCTAGAGTTCTATAGTCTAAGTATTTTCTAATTTAAATGTTTTCAAAAAATAGTTTATTGTAGTTTGTTAGGATAAGGACATCTAGCTTCTATGTAAAGGACGCCTATCATACTCATGTGATTATGTTATTAGTTGTTCTCCTAAATTTTGGTTTAGAGTTGAGCTATATAAACAAGCTCTTTCTTCAAGTAAGGTTAAGTAGGTTTTGAGTCCTCACTTCTATTTGTATTTATATTTTTCTTATTAAAAAAATTATTTGTCTGAGGACACTTCTTTAACATGGTATCAGAGCCATCATGAAATGGTGATTAAAGGATTGGTGATGGATTGAGAAAGCAATGAAGTCTTCCAACATCAACCAAGATCTATCCAAATTCAAAGGCAACGATTTTTTGAGGCAAACTTGTTGTAAATTCATATAAGGAAAAGGTTATTGTGATTGCAACAATTAGTTTTTTAAAAATTGTTATTGAATTTTAATCATCGTTTTGAGTTATAGACTTGTACATCTGCAATTTCAAGGTTTTAGAGTTGATTAATAGAAACTTTTTTTTTGTAAATCTAAGAGATCTAGGCAGATAAAAGTCTAAAGTTGCATTTTTTTAGATCTCATAGATCCCCTGCTACTTTTTTAGAGAGCTCATATTGTAAAAATTGCTTCAAATTTGTATAAATATGGCAATTTCTTATGAAGAGTTGTAGGTGCTTCAAATCTACGTAATTCTATCTTAAACCATCGAAAATTTATAAATCTAGCATCATTTTACATGCTTGTAAAGACATAATTTTGTGCAACAATCTCTTTAGTTTTGACTTCTTGTGGAAGAAACACCTCTAGCTTGATAGACTCCTGCGTTCGACATTTCCTGAATAAGAGGGATTAGTCTTTTGCAACATCCTCTTTCTACATAGTCGTGCAGAACTACGACGACTCAGTTACGCTCATGTTGACTGGGAACTCGATCAACTCTAGTTTCCTACGACATTGGCTAAACGTTCTACATTTTGGGTTTTTTGGTAGGAATTGGCCAGAATTTGGCGATGTAAATTTGGACAAAATCTCTATTTTATGTTGTTTAAATTGTCTTTATGAATGCATAAATGGATTTAGCGTGCTGAAAAACCCCTGGAGCACTCGGATTATACAAACTTAGCCGCTCAAATTTGTAAATCCAACTATTCATCACCAAATTTCGAGCAAAATCAAACAGAAAAAATGACCAAAAAAACCCCAAAAGGTAGAACGTTTAGACTACTATGTTTCCTACCGGGATATCTCCAATAACATGAGATTGCCTACTGTCCCTCTTTTGGCTTCTACATTGATTGAGCCAACCATGGTCATCTAGAGTCTTGTTGTTGATTGGAAAACACATCTCACACACAATTCTTTGTTAAAAGTTTGACTCCGCCTTCTGTGCACTAATCGATTAAAAAAATAAAAAAGAATGACGTCTCGCATATGCAATCCCTTTCAAAACTCACCAAAAAAACCAACATATATATGAAGACAATAAGTAGTTTTAATTAAAGAATGAAATCATCCTTGCAAAGCTTTCCCCTTTTCCAACCAACAAGGTTGAGCGAAATCGATCAAGTTCTTTTTATCATGATAAGCCTCTATTTTTTATTATTATTATATGACATCAAAAAAATTGTATGGATATAACAACAAATTATGCAAAAGTTTTTAAGAAATTACTTTTTAGTCACATAGAAAAATCTACGTAAAAGTTTATTGTATAGATTTGAAAGTATTTTGAGTGATAAGAAGTTCTATGATATTACACAAGAATTGGAGAGTATTTAGAGTATATAATTGATTTATTATGATAAGGATAAGAAAAAGTTTTATTTAGAAATAAACATAAATAATTTTTATTTCATATGGGAAATTTTTAAGACTTTACTAGTAAAGGGGTGGCAATTTTGTATGAAAAGGAGTTGAGTTCTCAAATTTTGAGAAGTTTTACTTCAGAAGGTTTATATGTAATTTTGAAGCCAATTTTGTAAACATAAAGTTAAGAAGTTGAGAAGATTCTAGTGTAATACTCAAATTCTTCTTTCAATGAAATTTTTAAAGGGTCAAGGCCATGTCCTTAAAAGTGTTTTTTTTGCGTAAAGTGTGTATTATTTCTTTTTGGTGCCTTGTGTCTCTCTTTCATGGTGTTTTGAGGCTTATTTAATGTGGCGGTGTGATCATTAACTTGCAATTTTTCAAAGATGAAATCTACCATCAAGTCTAAATTAATCAATCTATTCACAAGTCCAAGGATTGAAACCTTGTTCTGATGGCATGTTGAAGAAGTGTCCTCAGACACGTAATTTTATTAATAAGGAAAATATAATTACAAACAGAAGTAGGTTTTGAGTCCTCACTTATGTTTGTAATTATATTTTGTTTATTAATAAAATTATGTGTATGAGAATTTTAAAAAAATAGCGCTTGGGTTTATTATCAATGCGCCAAAATATAAAGCGAAAAAATGAGCAGGAATTTCATTTTTTTTTAAACTGTGTGTTTATATTATTTCATTTTTTTGGAAAAATTAAGAGGGTAGATATGTGCAAGATATATTTACCAGCGAAGACTTTGAAGTGGGTTGATTTTTTTTTTAAATCCAAATTTGGAAGAGATATCTGTAGGACATATACAAATTTACAGGGGAGAAATTTCAGGTATGTGATTTCATTCTATTGATCATCTCAATTTTTCCCTATTTGATTCAAACTATTTTCAATGAATTCTCAAAAAAAATACAAGGGTTTCATAGTTAGCTTTGGTATTGGAAGCCCTAGCTTTCTTGTTATTTTTCTTGGTTCCCCTCTCTATATTTCACAAGGGGATTTTTTTTAAGCTATATATTTTATATGGTTTTTTTACTTGTATATAGGGCATTTAATATACGTTGCAATGGTATAACTCATTACATTAGATCCCAAACCCTATCGTTGTCAGGTGTTTTTTTCAAAAAAAACTTTTCATAGTGCGTGATGTACACAGTACAACAATGTCGCACCAATGTTCATTTTTATGTCAACAACACTGAACAATTTAAAATATAATTACTAATGGTTTTAATAACATATGCCTGCAAGTTATTCATTGTGCAATATGTAGTAATGAGAATTAATGTGTATAGGTATGTTGAGCACATCGAGTTGTGTTATCTCTTTACACACACTGACATATTATTTTGTAAAACTATTTCATAAGTTCTATATTTGACAATTCTTGTTTTTTGGTTGGTGTGCAATATGTAGTAATGAGCATTGATGCATATAGGTATGTTGAGCGCCCTAGTTCGTATTATTCATTACCCGCACCAACATATTATTTTGTAAAACTATTTCATAAGTTCTATATCTGACAATTCCATTTTATTGTTATTATTAGTATATAATATGGATGATATAAGTTCAAGGAAAAAAACTTATTGCAACAATTGTGATAGTAGCTCATCCAAAGAAGAGTATGAGGCAAATTCTTTAAGTTTTATTAAAACTTTAATTATATATTTCAATTATTGGTAGGTTTAAATTAATGATGTGGTGTAACATGCCACTCTTGCGAGCACAAGTTATCGACTTATTCTTTGAGGACACTTGCATGCAAGTGATCTGGTTATAGTACATGATTTTATATTTCGGTTATTGATCTTTATGATGATGTTGATGATTATGATATTATGTTATTTGATATATATGTATTGACAAATGTTATTGACGAGTTTCCCCTGAGTATGTAGGATACTTGACAGATTGGGATGTCGATGGCATCGATGGACCTCCTTGGGCTCTGGATTGAGTCAAGGAGTGGATTGTATTGGTTTGAGTATTTCATTTATGCATATGTGACATATGATAGATTATATATTATGATGTTTTACATGGATCATTGACAATGTTTTGTTGATGAATGTAGGATGACGATTGCTTTCTAATCTGACTCACATAAGGAGTAAGGGGGCCATGCACATAGACCAGATATTGAGGGAGAGGTGTGGCAATGTCCCTATCACAACCTACTAGAACTCTCGACGTGGCTCAAGTTGTAGGTTAACGATTAACTAGTTCGATAGGTCCACAATGTCGTGAGGGCAGACTGAGACAGTCGCTCACCAAGATTTCTAAGGGGCGCGCAATAAGGCAAGGTCATTATTCCTTAGAAGCCCTTAGTCTCTCACAATGTCACTCGAATGGAGTGTTGACTCCAAGGGTTGGACAGCTACCAAAACCAGTAAAAGGCAAGTGGCATCCTTGGAGCATGGAGTGCATATTGAAGGGCACGCCATGTAATTAAAAATTTGAGTGAAAGGCGAGTGGCACCCTTAGAGAACGGAGTGAGTCTTAACACGTCACGTAAATCAAATTTGAGTCAATGAATCTAGGTGACCTAGAAAAACCTAAGCGAATAATTAACCTTGTAAATTCTTGAGCACTGTCGGATCAATCGATTAATTAATTAACTCAGGATTGAATTTATTAATCATAATCCCTTTAAGAGTCTAAGCCCTTGCAATTAAAAATTTAATTAATCCTAAGTCTAAGTTAGTAAGAAGACTAAAAACTAAATTTATAAATTAAATAATGAGGGGATGAAGTAAATCAATTTAAGAATTCAAGGAAAATAAAATAAATCTAAAGATCGATTTAACACACATATGTGCAAGTAATCACCAAATTGGAATTTAAGGTAAGAATGGAATGACGATAAAGGAATGGGTACACATAGAAAGGAATATAGAGTCTAGTTAACACTAGTCTAAGTAGGAGAAGATTCCTATTTTTAACTCAACTCGGTTTTAGAAAGGCGTCAGTCATTAATTGGAAATAAGGGGAATAAAGAGACAAGTATGAGTGATTTAAGGAGCGCTTTTAGGAAGGGTGAGGAAAATTGAATTTTATTAAAATAAAATGTGGATTTAATTGTGAAAATTGGGGAAAGGGTGACAAGTGTAAGGGGGAGATAATTCTAAATTATTTTAATTAAAAAAGATAATTAATTTTACAAGTGGGGATGGGTTATGGGAAAATTATATAAAACAAATGGTTGAGATGAGAAATGGATCATACTGGTTATGGGTAAAGTTATGCTTTAGAAATTTTGACAGGTTCTACTTGTGGGAGTTGGTATACCCAACTTGAGAGAGAGTGGTGGCTCTACCTTGCGAGGTGAGCTCAGTGCTAGAGTATTTTTTTGGTTTTTGTGTGTGTGTCCCCTTTGCAGCTCAGAGGGGCTCAGGGGGGAACAAGAGTATCCATAGCATTGGATGGGAGGTACCGGTGAAGTCTCAGATATTAGCAAGCAGGATTCAGATGGAGCGTCAGTGCGAAGGAACATCTCCAACACCGTCTTCATCGGTTACGTGTCGCTACCATCCACGTCTATGCTTGAGGACCAATACCTTGTGAGAAAGAAAGGGAGTATCTAGAAAATAAGGAAATTGACAGAAGAGGGGAGCATAGACCAAGTATTTATTTTCCATAGGAGCAATTATTTGATTTACATCAACTAGGTATTCAGTTTAAAGGAGATTGATTCTCTGCTTTACATGTGCTACCATTCTTCTTTAAATTTTGAAAAATTTTCTTCAGCCTTTTTCATGTATATGAGATTTTCTTCACAGAAAGTAGATGATATTTGAGGTTTTGCAAAATTTTCGGCTATTTAGAAGTCAACAGTTTGCAATTCATTCATCAGTTGGAAAATGTAGAATTTTTTCTATTTTTAGGTTTCTAACATTATGGAGGGTATTACTCCTAAGTTCAAGGAAAAAGACAACACAATCACCTCCTGCCATCTACATAAATATCTACCAAGACTCGGGAGAAAATTTAGGAGAGTTTAAGAAAATTTAGAAAACCTCCTTAAGCAGCAGAAAGCGAAGCGAAACGACACGACCTGAGATAGTGAAAATATGGGTTTCCTATCTTGCTTAAATTCTCATTGCTTTTATTTAACACATTCTGTAAACCCTATTGTGAACCTCAAAGCGTCACATGATAAGATTTTTGGAGAACTAGACATACCTAACAATTTGTCGCCTACTAACTTTTCTTGTGTTATTTCTGAAAGACTCTCTACAAATCCTATTTTCCACATAGATGATGGATAATCTTGTTTCTTGATTGTTTTTCTCCGAAAAATTAAGCAGCGGAAAATTTGGTTCTCTACCAGCTAATTTGTAAACTTTAGACAATCCAAAGTTCAACGCATTCCAGATTCTGCACCTAGACTACTTTCTTACAACTTTTCAAAAATAATATTAATATATACCATTATTTAAGCTTATTTATTAATAATCTTAATTTATTTTGTATTTTTAATATATACTATTATTTTATTATTTCAGATTGAATTATCTAATTATTTTATATTGCATCTGCGTGAATGTATCTAAGGTAATTAACTCGGAATTTTCAAAAATATTTTGTTGTAATATAATTATAAAATTGATTTATGAAAGCTATCATTTTAATTAAACTCACAGTAGCTATTGTAGGCTCTTTAAAGTATTTATATAAGACTCCCAAGAATGGATGGATGATCATCCTTAAGTGAAAAAAAGAAGTTAGTCTTGCAAGTTTGCAGTCACGATTATAATATGTTTTCTGAAGTTTCATTCAATATCCATACTAGTAGCAATCTTCTTGGTTCTTATTCATAATAAATATTGTTGTCTAAGTCAATATCAGAGTTCTTGAATGCGGATAATGATCTATTGTGAAGAAACATCGTAGCCAAATCCTAAGTTTCTTTTAGAAAACCTCCTCCAAATGAATAAAATGACTGATAGGGTTGCTAAGATGAATTCTCTTGTCAACAAGAAAGCCTTGTTTCTAGCCATACTTTGTCCAGTGGAAGAAAAAAATATGGTATGCTATTGGTTATCACTCTAGATTATAGCTATAGATTATGTTCATTTTTTGTTCATTCAGAGTTACATAGAAGTTTGTAATATTTGTCCACATGTAGAGAAAACGTTTGTGTATTGGCTATGAATGGAGACAGTTTTGTATAAACAAAAGCTCGCAAGACTCTTGGATCTCCTTAATTCCTTTAGTAGACACATGAGGCAGCTTGAACTCTTAACCTTGTGGTTCTTGGTCAAGTCTAAAAGTAATATAATGAATATGGAATAGAGTGGTATGCCTTGCTTAAGAAGTTGAACTATATAATAATTCCTTTACACTTAGCTAAAATAATTGACTTATTAAGTCTTCCTAAGGGCATGAAAAACTCAACATTTAATTACCATGATGCTATGTTTTTGACATCCTATATTTAGAGTGATTTATGAATAACTCCACCCAATGCATACTTGGACTAAGAGGATCATCATGACTTACCCTTACTTACATTAAATTTTAGATATTACCATCTCGTTGGAATAAAAGTCATTAGTATCTCCCAAGTGAGATAATTTAATTTCTTCGGTTTATCATATAATAGTGAAGATATTTAAATGCAAAGGAAATTTTCTTTATTATAATATTTGGATATAATAATAGATGGATATAAGTGTATAATTCTAGTTCTGGATCACACTAATTAAATTTTGTAACTCGATATTAAGTTGGTAAGTTGATTAAGTTGATTACCTCTTGTCGATGTTCTAGAATTGAGTTAAGTGTGACTTGGGTAGAGTTACATTATTTTGCAAAGTAATGGAAAAACTGTAGTACTAGTGAAGGAAGATTTGCCTTATAGGTTGTGAATTTTTTCCTTGTTATGTGCGAAATGATTATGGGTTATAAATTATATTTATGATGGTTTTAGAATTAGATTTTTTACACTATGGAATAATGTCAATGAATATATGACTGAGTGATTAGATTTCCTTACGTCGTGTATTAAATGTTGATGTATGATCGATTATGAGCTTTCTTAATCTTGCGTCTTGAAATTTAATGTTGATGTATGATGAGTTATGTAATTAGATTACTCGTGTGCCATGGAAATAAAGTTGGTGATTACTATCGCGCCATTAATTATTTATGATAAATGATTGATTAGAACTAGATTGTCTTTGCGCCATTAATTATTGTTGATGTACGACTGATATCTAGACTGGAGTTATGAGGTGTGATTGATTAATGTATTTATACACCTCCTTGTTCCTCAGAACAATCGCCAACCCTGAGACTTTAAATGGTCAAAATCAATCGGATGAATCCTAGGCTTGAGCATTGCTTATGTGTTCTAGAGGTCCTAACCATGTAGGATAGGTTGGGCGGGTAGTTATTTTAATGTTCAATGGCATGGTGGATCTTTATGTATATTTTTTTCAGGTGATTGTGATGTACATAATTGCGTCGCTATATATATGTTTATGCATTGATTATGTGTTGCTAACATTTATATTAATGCATTGGCTTGTGTCGTTATTGATTTCCATGAGGTGAGGCATGTAACGATTTTAATTATGATGTCATGTGGATTATGCGTTGATTGTGTCATTTTTATGTGTTGATTATGTGCCTTTTTAATTGTGTCAATGCATGGCTTATGTGTCACTTTAGTTATGACGATGTATCACTTGCGGTGTTGTTTATTATGTTGTAATGAGTTTAATATCCTAATGCAAAAGAGAAAAAAATATATTTACCTATTATACATATTTTTTCATTGTCGTAACAGAGGGGCCGTTACATATCGTATCAGAGCAGGTTCAACCCTGTGACTTGGGATCATTACACCTTCCACTATATTAAGCACTTGATTAATAACTTATCGCTAACTAAAATTGAAATTTTTCCATGCAGGTAATCATGGTTAGAGGACATCGTGGAGGTAGATGACATGGTGCTATGGGGGGAGGTGTGACACCTCCAGTAGCATCCATGCTAGAGGGGTCCAACCCCTAAGGAGAAGAACAAGTCATTGGATAGGAGTAGATTTTTGTTGGGAATGTGGTTGGATTGATGAGGTCCTTTCAGAGGATGTGAGAGGCCTTGATTAACATACTAGATAGAGATGATGTTAGGGCACATGTACCCAATGAGGGTCCACAACGTGCTCTAGCTGGCAGTGGTAGAATTCACAGAGAACTCGAGCAGGTTAATTTTCTCGATTTCATGGGTGCCAAGGAAGAATCATCCATCGAGGTATGGTTGGAGAACATGGCGATGTGCTTTGCACTTCGCGATTGCACCTCCAACATGAAGGTCTGCATGGTGGTATTTCAACTGAAGGGGAGTACTCTTCTATGGTGGAATATCCTCCCACCTCAACTGAACATGGTCGTTGAAGACGTGTCATGGAAACTGTTCGAGGAGAGGTATTTATCCAAGGAATTCATTGCGCATTGACTCAGTGAGTTCAACTCTTTACGTTATGGTGGTCATACGGTGCCGGAGTGTGAGGCCCGATTCATGGAGCTTATTAGGTATGGTCCACATCTAAACACGGAGAATATGAAGGTCAAAACGTTTGTGTTTGTCCTTAACTTCAACATCTGTGTGAAGGTGAGGATCATAATGCCTCATACGTTGCACGATGCAGTCCAGAAGGCACTCATAGTAGAGGAAGAGATGACCAGTGGGGGTTAGGGAAGGACTTCTGCAAGACTGAATGGACAGACGACGACAGGTGCGTGCATCAGCATCAGACACTAGCCAAACATACATAAGGGTATCGAGATATGTCGAGAGGACCCACATTCACGACACCACGATGATTGGCTCCTCAGAAGAGGAATCCCTACAGAGGACCATAGCATCAGCAGTAGTGTTTCTCGTAGAAACAATATTTTAGGCATGTCCAGCAGATCAAACAAGGATTTTAGGCCAGTAGGCCAGCAACTCCTACTTTGGGGACTAGGAGCATTGGACTAAAGACCGTATGTTGGACATGTGGAGAGCCACATTACCAGCATGACTATCCAATTGAGAAGGCCAAAGCAGTCGTGTTAGTCATACACACTACAGTTGGAGAGTTGGGAAAGGCCCACAGGATTCATGTAGCGATGAATAACCCCCAGGCTGAGCATCATTCCACTATGCTCGAGACATCAGGTACCATCACTGACCAAAATTTTAGCATTTGGATAGATATCGATGCTACATAGAGCTTTATTTCTAGTTTAGTGCTGAAGAGAATTAAGGTAAAGGCAATCAAACAAGACAAGTTTAGATATGTAGAAATGGCTTTGGGTGTCAAATAGAAGGTTGGGGGAAGAGTTACAGGTTGTCGCATTAACTTGGGAGATTTTTTAATGACATCCGACCTATATTTCATGACCTTAGGGTATTATGACATTGTGATTGGTATGGACTGGTTGGAATCGCATGATGTGATACTCAACTGTAAGACGAAATGGTTGATTTTGACCGTTGATGAGGGACAAAGAAGAGTGATTATAGGAAGAAATCAGGGAGTCTCCCTGAGGTTCATTTCTTACATACAGCTACAAAATAGCATGTGAAAAGGGTGCAAGTTATATGCAATCTTAGCGTTGAGAGACAAGGGCATTGCGGAAGGAATAGAAAATATTTCGATAGTACGAGAGTTTGCAAACGTGTTCCCAGAAGAGTTACCAGGTTTGTCGCCTGAAAGAGAGATGGAGTTTACCATCGACTTGAAACCTAGAACTGAAATGATAGCATGAATGCCTTATCAGATGCCGACACCTAAGTTACAGGAGTTGAAAATGCAACTGAATGAGTTGTTGGACCTAGGACTTATAAATCCAAGTGTGTCACCTTGGGGTGTGCCTGTTATTTTCATAAAAAAGAAGGATGGGTCGTGGAGACTCTGTATTGACTATTGTCAATTGAACAAGACAACGATCAAGAATCAGTATATGTTTCCAAGAATATATGATTTGTTCAATCAAATGAAGGGCAAGACAGTGTTTTCAAAGATCGAATTGAGATTAGGTTATCACCAGTTATGAATTAAAGAGGAAGATATTCCTAAGACTACATTCAAGACGAGGTTCGAGCATTATGAGTTTACCGTTTTACCATTCGGACTAATAAATTCCCCAAGGGTATTCATGAGCTTGATGAATGGGGTGTTCCATGAATACTTGGACAAGTTTTTTCAAATATTCATTGATGACATATTGATATATTCTCCGATGACAGAAGAACATGACGAACATTTTCACTTGGTACTATAATGTTTACGAGAAAAACAATTATACGAGAAACTATTGAAATGATATTTTTATCAATCGAGGATTCATTTCTTAGGGCATGTTATCTATGGTGAAGGAATCGTTGTGGATCTAGAAAAGGTAGAGGTTATTATGGAATGTCTTGTGCCGAAAAACAAACCAAAAGTACGTGTGTTTATGGGTTTATCAGGATATTATCGACGATTCATCGAAGGTTTTTCAAAGATAGCAAATCCGATCACAGAATTGCAGAAGAAAAATAAGAAGTTTGTTTGGATTGAGAAGTGCGTGGAAGCATTTCAAAGGCTCAAGGGGTTGTTGATGACAAAGTCGATAGTAAAAGTCCCCGACATGGACCAAGAATTCTTGGCATGCACAGATGCATCCAAGGAAGTTCTAGGTGGAGTATTGATGCAAGATGGTTGAGTGATCGCTTACATCTCAAGGAAATTAAGAAAGCATGAGGAGAAATACACGACACATGATTTGGAGTTATTGGCCATTGTGTATGCCTTGAGAGTGTGGAAACACTATCTGATTGGACATAAGTTTGAACTAAAAAGAGATCATTTTGGATTGCATCATATTTTTATGCAAGGTTACTTGAACGCGCAACAAAGGCGTTGGTCAAAATTTCTTAGCGAATATGATTTTGAGATTACTTACATAAAAGGAATAGTGAACAGAGTGGCAGATGCATTGAGTTAGAGACCACACATATTCTCTGTGATACCTCTTCAGATGAATATTCAAGAAAATATTCTAACTATATAATTCGACGATGACTGGTATAAATAGGTTGAGGAAAATATCGGACAAGACACCATGTTGGTACCAAAGTTTGAAGGATATACATTGGAGAAAAATGGATTGATGAGGTATAATAACCAAATTTATGTATCGCCTAATGACGAATTGAGAAGTTTGATCTTAAGAGAAGCTCATAGAGCAGTGTACACATCTCATCCAGGAGTCACGAAGATGAGGGAATAACTTAAGCCCTTATTCTTATGGAAAGGAATGAAGGCGGACATAGTTAGCTACGTGGCGAGGTGTCTAGAATTTTAGCAAGTGAAGGCTAAACATAGACATCCGATAGGATTATTATATCCACACTCTATTCCAGAATCAAATTGGGAGGTCATTTCAATGGACTTCATTGTTGGATTGTCACTGATGGAAAGGAGGAATAACTCGATTTTCGCAGTAGTTGACACTCTGACGAAGAGTGCACATTTTATCCCTTTGCGTACAATGTATCAAGCACCAAATATATCTAGATTTGTTATCAACAAGATTGTGATATTACATGGCATGCCAAAAAGGATCATATCTGATAGAGGATTGATGTTTGCAGGACGTTTTTGCACTAGTTTACAAGGGGCCTTAGGGACACAACTGAAATTTAGTACAACATATCACCCTAAGACAGATGAACAAACAGAAAGAATGAACCAAATTTTGGAATATATGTTGTGTATGACGTGATGGACCAACAAAAGTGTTGGGAATATTTCTTGCCATTTGTAGAGTTTGCGTACAAAAACAACTATCAAAGTACCATTAATATGGTACCATTTGATTTTCTTTACGGGCGATCGTGTTGGATGCAATTGAGTTGGGATCGACTTGAGGATAGGGTCCTGGTAGGAATAAAAGTGATCCAATAAATGGAAGAACAAATGAATATTATAAGACAAAGTATTAAAGAAGAAAAAGATCATAAGTAGAGTTATGTCGATGCGCATCTCATTGACCGTAATTATGAAGTTGGTGACCGTATTTTCTTGTGGGTGAAACCGCACAAGAGCTTGATCAAGTTTGGAAAGGATGCTAAACTCTCTCCTAGGTTTTTGGTACCTTTTGAATTTGTGCTAAGGAAGGGACCCATGGCCTATTGACTAGCCTTGCCTAATTATTTGAGGCATATGCACGATGGTTTTCATGTATCTGTTTTGCGACATTATGTTAGTGATCCTACACATGTGATTGACATGAGTTCCTTGCAAGTTTCAGATGAGGGTGCACTCACAGCGGAGCCCATCTGCATTCTAGACCATTGCATTTGACAACTATGACATCAAACAGTTGATCAAGTCAAGGTCCAATGGGACAATTATAGTCCACACTCGACCACCTAGGAGGACGCATATGATATGCTTCAGTAATTTCCTTATTTATTTGATAGTTTGTACCTATAGATCTTGTCACTTACTTTTATTACTTCATTTTATATATACTGTACAACTTCAGGACGAAGTTTAAAACAAGAGGGTGTGTATGTAACATCCCTCTCTTGCAAGCACATATTATCGACTTATTCTTTGAGGACACTTGCATGCAAGTGATCTAGTTATAGTACATCTTGGATGCAGGCCGAGTCAGGAAGAAAGGATATTTTTGGAAGAGGAGCATGCAAGGAGGAAAGGACAGCTAGAAGGAAAAGCAACACGTGTAAGAGAAGAAAGTGATGTGCGTATGAAAGGAAGACACAATGACGCTAGGGTTAGGGTTTTTGTAATGTATTGTAATGGTTGGTGAGCTGAGGGTATAAATAAGTAGTACTTAGGCGATAGAAGGGGGAAATAGGGGGGGGGGTATACAGAAATACACAGAGGAAGAGAGAGTTGTAAGTATTGTATGAGTCATTAATATGGTGAGCTAGGGAAGCTGTGAGCGACTCAATACCAAGGGTTAGATCACAGGCTAAGGATCCTGATGCGATCTAGTCAGCCTCGTAGGAATCAAGGAGCCTGGGGAAAAGGGTAAGACCTAAGATTGTAAAAATAAAATCTTGAGAGACATATCTTTGTGGACGTAGCCCAGGAGGGGGTGAACCATGGTAACACTTGTTTTATGTAAATAAATGTATGTGTCTTTATGTTGATTAATTGTTTAATGTTAGATGAATGAATTAACTAGTTAGATATGGTATTCCACATGCATGAATAGAATGAATGTTACAATTAGATGTTAGACTAAATGAATAAATATTATAGACCACAACTGCAGATCTCCACACATTCTTAGGCTACAAACACCTAAGTATTTCAACCACCCATAGAGCTATCTTGGGTGAGACTATGCAGTACACTCTATGTGTTGTGTTTCCTTTTGGTTTACTAGAGGGGCCGATAGTTTAAATGGATTTTGTTGGGAAGCTTATCAAATATGAACTAGGTTCAATCTATGATGGTAATGTAGAATCAGAATAAACCATAAAGAATCCTCAAGACCAATAGAAAAGTAGAAATCCAACAAATGGTTCTATTGTCGGTTGTTTGGAAGAAAAATGGATTGAGTATGTGATATTTGTGGAATACACGTCAAAAGAATGTCAAGTCAGACAACAAGTCATTGAGAGAATGAGAATCTAAAATGGAATGTTGAGACCGTGGAATCCAACGAAGGAAGAGATAGAGAGTTGGTTGAATACAAGGGAGCTAGAGTTTGCACGGAAAGATAACAGAAATCCGAAGTTGACACCATGCAAATATCTGGACAAGTATGTATTCAGTGACTTGTGTGAAGTTATATACTTCCATTAAGATATTACTATATAACAAAGGTGTAATGACAAAGGATCCAGACAACTAAACTTCCTTGCGTGCATTGGGGAAGGGGGGGAGCATTGATAGGAGAGGGAGAAATGGAAGGATAAGGGGATAAAGGAAAGAAGGAGGAGGCCTTGGACCCAATTATGTTGGAAGAAGACCAGATCAAGAAAATCATGGCAAAAAATAGAAAGACACGCAGTGGAGTACCCTATCAATATAAGGTGAACACCAAGAGGAGAGTCATAGCCGTGAGGGAAGGCTTGGCAAGTGATGAAAAGGAGGTAGAGGATCTTTGGGCTGTGGAGAATATTGAGGAAATCCTGCGAGCGACATATGAGAGGAATACGAGAGGTCCAAGAAAGGAAATAGAAGGAAAAAATCCTATCCATATCAGTGTCAATGTGGAACCCATAAACCCATGTGCGACCAATACACCAAGAAGAACACCACCATTTAGACAACCGAATTTCAGGAGAAGGAAGATAGCACGAAGTACATCTACACAAGGAACGACAACTGGGGGAACGAGTTCAGGAAGCATTAGTCAAGTATCTACACCACACGAAGGTAGTAGTTCAATATTCATGATGGAAGGACATGATCCCACCATCAGGTTACCAGAATTAAAAGGAGAGGCGTCGAAGGACCCGAAGAAGCACTTGTTTATCTATGAAAATATCTGGGAAGTGAAACAGATCATACATGAGGACACTAAAATTGCACAGGTATCTATCACACTAAGATATTTCTCATTGTATTGGTACATGAGTTTAGTTGCGAACAATCCGCCAAGGACAACCAGAATGATTGGAGATATCAAGAAGCTGATGATAAATGAGTTCCAAAATCCTAGTTCAAAGGATCAATACATGAACGATATGATCAATATTAGACAGAAACCAAAATAATATGTATGGGATATTGACCAGATATTCAAACGATTGAAGGAAAAGATAAAATACGTCATGACAAATATGCAACATAGGAATCTGTTTGCCAATTCACCGCTACCACACTTTAAATATCTATTGCAAAAACAGAAGTTTCAAACACAGGAAGAGGCTCTACAGGCAGTCCTACAACTAGAAGTGAACCAATATCAGAAGAAAGATCCAGCCATAGAGGAGTTGAAGGAGGTTCTGAAGAACTTAGCGTTCCAGCTAAACTAGAACAAAGGGAAGGACAAAAGAGAAGTCATTTGGTGTACCACATGTAGGACAGACGAACACCATAAAATGAATGTCCAACATTCACTCAGTACATGGTAGCAGGAATGCCAAACCCATTGCCAACAAGAGGACTATGGTGTGAGATATGTAAGAAACAGGGACATGATCCATATCACTTCCCAATGATGCATAAGTACTAGACAGTACCGAATTTCTCATATTGAAACTTTTTCAAGTCGGTAGGCTATGATGACAAAGATTACAGAACCATGGACCTCATGAGGGAAAGAACATTAGATGCATACAGGGTGCAGGAAGAAATGATGACTGGCCAAGACACACCTCATTTTAAACAAGTACCAGCCCCATATAACAGTGTTTCGCAGCAGTATAACATTGCACAACAACAATATAACGTTGTGCAGCCGTAGTACAATATCGCGCAACCACACTACAATATCTCATAGTATAACTAGGCGCCTCAGTATAATACGCCATGAGGGGATCAAGATGGCTACAGAGTTGGAGGAAAATAAAGAGGAGGCTTTGGAAGAGGCATAAGACCATTGGTATCCCACAATTTTCAACAACCAGGACACTATGCAAGAGAATGTCCACTTCCACTAGCGACCTGTATGTATTGTTTCGCATTAGATCATGACACGAAAGAATGTTAGAAACTATTAGGGAATATCCAGGAGAAGAGAAATTAGAACAATCAGAATGTTCAGTGGATTTTAGCAGAAGTGAGGGATGAAGGAAGAAACAACAACATAGTTACATGGGGAGGAGATAAAATAGGAAACAACACAGTAAGAGAAGAGCTAGCACAACACCAATGGGTGAAAAAGAATGTCGAACCAAAGAAGCATTTTGATGTGCAGAAAGAAAAGGATACATTCAAGCAAGCTAGAAAATAATTGATGAAACCAGACATTGCATTGAAATTGACTATGCAGTATAATACGGAAGTACCAGCGTACGATATGCCTCCTATTAGAACCCTATATAATAGGGAATCAATGTTCTGAATAATATTTATGTTTTCCAGTCACATGTGTTCGCTCACGACGCTTGGCGAAGGCGGCGAAAAGCGCACGACATTGACCAAGCATAAGATGAGTGCTTGCGCGCAAGTTTCAAAGCGAGTTCTGGTGCATTTTTTTATAGCAAAAATGGTGAATTGGTTTAAATGGCGAAATTTTTTTACTTTGGTGGGTCAAATATAAGGTTGGGTTTACTCACCAAAATTGGGTTTTTTATAACTTATTTTGGTGAATTGAGCAAAAGTGACCCCCCTCGGCCTTTATGTAGAGTTTATGCAAAAGTTAAAGAATTATTTTCCAAAATTTTATATTGGCCGAGGGCCAGTCTCCAAGCATTCAACACCAAGAGTCAGCACTAAACCAACAGCAAACACACAAGCGCGCGTAACGCCAACACCAAACCCCAAAGCCCAACCCTCGGGCTCATTTCATTGACACTACATGTAACTGCTGGCATATATAAACGCCAAACGGTGAGTCTGCCACATGCATGTGGGATATCACCCACAGAAAATAAAAAACATATAAAACACAAGTTTTAAACCATGCGCCAGGTGTTTGACTCAGTTGCAAGGTGTCCGATGCAGAGGAGCTGCCAGGTCTAGGTGTCAGAAAGTTGAACAATCTTGAAGCTTTGAATTTACAGGAATGCCCGATTAGTGTACTTCCATATGCCAGTGTGGAACAACAAATGTGTTGACCCATCTTGTTAAATGGTTTCAAATTACTTTCCATGTCTGGTCTTCTGAAGAAAGCTCATCTACTCAGCCTGAAGAGAGAAAAACCTTTCTCACCAAATTGCTCTGTTCCATAGAAAGTCGCACTAGAACTATTGAAGAGATTGGAATTCTGATACAGATACTTAAAACGAATGGATTATTCCTCATATGAACACCACTAAAACAACAACAACTCGTCTTGGTCAAATTCATGCTAGGCGTCCTTCTCAGGTATATCCACAAGACAGAGTAACTGAAGATCGAGGAAGTTGATCTCATGTCTATACTGGGCAGAGGTCTATTGCGAAGGAGAAACGTTAACAGGGAGATGGGTGCATGTTGATGCTGCAAATGGCGTTGTCGATAGTGAGCATAAAGTCGAAGGAGCTGCTGCATGCAAAAGGCCTTTATGTTATGCATTTGCATTTGCTGGAAGTGGTGCTAAGGATGTTACACGCAGGTATGCTTCTAAATGGTTGGCCATAGCACCACAGCGGGTTCCTTCACAATGGTGGGAAGCCACAATGAGTCCTTTAAAGGAGTTGGAAGTTGAAGCATCTGCAGAGGCATTGGACATGAAAGAATCCCAAGAAAAACAAAGTTCAGCCATCTACACAGAGTCCTGGTATAGATCATCAGGGGTGTTCAAATGAAAAAGTTGGATCTGAAGATTTGGTCAAATCAGAAGCATCACAGGACTTGAAAAAGATCAAAATCTTCACGGAAGAAATTGTACATGCTGGATCTGCTGCTTCTATTCCTTTGCTTCTAAATTGCCTGGATTCAATCCTTTGGAACATTGCCAACCTTGGGCCCTGGCAGATAATCGGTCCAGTAGAAGTGCGTGGTTTTGTCACTATAATAGATGATTTACTTAGGGTGCAAAACCAGGTCTATGATAGACCAACAATCTTAGTTGCAAACAGAGTAAAGGGAGAGGAAGAAATTCCAGACGGTGTAGTTGTTGTCCTGACAGCCGATATGTCAGGTGAGCACGAGCAAGAAACTGCAAGGTATGTTTTGTTACATGTTTTGACCAGAAGGTTCTCGATGATTTCCGAGGAAAAGAAGGGAAGGCATTGTTGATACCGTCAGGCCTAACTTATTCTGAAATCAATGAGACTGATGTGTTAGGAGGTTGTGCAATGTAGTCATCTCCAAATGAGTCATCCCCGAGAATAATTTTAAAGAAGTAATGTTTACCATTGAACCAAACCATATTTCTCTTACAGTTCATGGGACTAAGCTTAAGGTGGACTTGACTGCATATGTTGAGAAACATGAATTTGTTTTGATGCAGCGTTAGATGACCAAGTATCTAATGATGAAGTGTACAGAGTGACTGTTAAGCCCATTGTTCCGAGAATATTTCAACGGGCTAAAGCAACATGCTTTGCATATGGGCAAACAGGCAGCAGAAAGACTTTTACCATGCAGCCCCTGCCACTGAAGACCTCCCAGGATATTCTGAGATTAATGGATCAAGTTGACAAAGACCAAGGATATCAATTATGCTTCAGTTTCTTTGAAATTTATGGTGGCAAGCTTTATGATCTACTTAGTGAAAGGAGGAAGCTTTGCATAAGAGAAGATGGCAGTGAATCAAATCCCGCTCGTTTGGTTGGGAAACTCTCATTCATAGATCTCGCTGGAAGTGAGCGTGGTGCTGATACAACAGAAAATGGTTGCTAAACGATGTCTGGAAAATCTATGAAAGGCATTCAGTCTGGGCAAGCTCGTTTTCAAACTAAAGAGTGCATGCCATGTTGATAATAAGCATCTAGAAATTGGCAAAGGACCATCCGTGGAACAATCACACACCTTCACACTCCACTAAGCCTACGCCCATACCTCTCACGTCACTCCCACCTACCCCCACCTCACACTCCACTCCCCATCCCCCTCACGTCACCCTCACCTCACCATCCACTCACTTCCCATCCCCCTACGTCATCTCCACTATCCACTCCACACTCCCACCTACACCTTACCCCCGTGCACCTTCCACACACGTGCCCCCCATCCACC
>ML789283.1:141710-168404 GCA_009831015.1 Picea engelmannii
CCGGAATACCGCCCTCCCGCCAAAAACCACTTTTTTCCAAAGTTTACCACTTTTGCCTATTTTACCATGTCATCTTCCAGATCAGTTTTTGGGCAAACGAAGATGGATTTTAAAAATATGAGAGATTTTTTTTCTCATCACAGGCTAAGGAACAAAACCCTTTTTTATTTTTGGCAACGGAGCTACGAGGTGGGAGAATAGAAGACATCTTCGAGGCCTATTTTTCCATATTTTAAATTTTCCGTTTCAGTCCCGATCTTGCAGGAGCTGTCACGGCCATCTGGGGACGAATTTGACGAAACCGAAGGAGGTTTTTTTCCAGAACATGCCCATGTACAATAACCTCTTTCATTTTTCTCCCAAGTTTCATCATTGAAGAAAAAATCACGTCTGTTCAGACCCCTTTTTTCGCAGAAAATGGTCCGTTTTTCATGGCAGAAAGCTCCAAATTTGATGGGAGTGGTGGCTATTTTTGGCCGAGGTGGTTAAAAAAACTTTCGAATATTGTTGGGATGGTCTACCCTATTTATCCCGATGGTTTTAATGTAAAATGGTCCGACCTGTGAGGCTCCATGCGAGACTGTGGGTTGTGTTTAGCCAGGGAATGTCTCTGTAATTTTTAATGATTGATCAGCAATGAACATATTTCTTTGACAGGATTCTTGTGTGGTGATAATGGTGGTGTTCTTCCTCTGTTTAATGTTTTTCCTGTAATCATTATGCTTGTTTTCTTTTTCTTATTATCAGAAGGAAAGTAATAGAGGTAGAATTTATCAGCAGATACTCTGCCTCTCAGCTTTTGATGATCTTCATGTTTTCTGCAAAAGCTTAGTTCAGGAATTCTTAACTGCTCCTTTGCCTAGCTTTTTCCTCATCTATTTTTTCCTCAAACCGACGCCATCTAAACTTAATTCGATCCAATATTGCCACTACCTTGCCCTGTGAAAGGACTTTGTCTAGATCTGATGTAAATCACATTTTTTAAGCATAGACCCCATATGCCCAATGGCCCTCCTTGCTGTTCCAAACCATCATTTAAAAACCCCAACCCATGTTCTTCATAACTAGCCTAATACCTCCTCAAACAAAGCTACATCAGACAGAGAGATCCCTCTCTGAGTCTTGGAGGGATAGATCCAAGACTCGAAGTGGTTTTGATGTTGCCTCTGTAACTGCCTCACAGCCTTGGGAAAATTACAGAGTGCTAACACCTCCATCAATGGATCACACCGAAGAAACATAGCCACTGGGACAAGTAAGTACGATTAAGGTTTTTTTTCAATCCTGTGTTAGACTACTAAATGATCCATCCTCTGTTAAAGTATTACAAAATATGCTAGAAATATGTAGCATAGTGGCAGAAGGAAATCTAGAACAGAAAACAGTTAATCATCTGCATACAAGAGGGAGAACAAACAAGGAATTCAGACTAAATGCCAACATTGGAGATTTCAACATGGGAGATATTATACTAGATTTAGGATCTGAAGTAAATGTATTACTTAAGAATACATGGCAATGTATGGGAGAACCCACATTAGGATATTCACTTGTTCAGATGAAACTAGCAAATCAACACAGAGTTATACCAATTGGAATATTAAAAGGAGTGACAGTAGGTCTGGATGGAGTATGGACTAAAGAAGACTTCGAATTAATTGAGATAGTGGATGGAACAATACCTTATAGACATTTCTTGGGTTGGATTGGTCATTTGATAACCAGGCCATAATCAACTTAAAGATGTGGAAGATGAAATTTGAGTCAGGAGAATACAAAGTCATTGCACCATTGGACCCATCAGAAGGGGAAAGGTTTGTAGAACCTACTTGCTTGGACCTGGAGGAAATTAACCGGTTGTACAGAACAACCACGCGAGAAGAATATTATGTGAACCCAACTGCAGATAGGGTACTCCACTGGAGAAGCATCACCTCATGTGCATCAGACTCGGATACAGGTTTAGAAAACTAGTAGCATAGGTTACACGAAGTCTCCACAAGAAGATGCGCAAGAATAGACCGCGCAGTAAGATGGGAAGGTATGGAGATAAGGGAACCTCCCAGCTTCCACAGGGTGAATGACATAGAAGCATTATTAACATGATACGAAGATGAAGTGTTAGAAAATCATAGGCTCTTAGCCATGGACATATCACTCAATGCAACACTTGCAAGATGGTGGGGTGTGCACAAAGAAATAATTAATGACTTGTACCAATGTAAGCAGTTACTACGCATTAGGTTTAGCGCAGAAAAAGGAATAAATTGGCTGCATAAATATGACGGATAGGGGGAACCAACAGAACACTTGGAGAAGTGCATAGCTCTATGGAAAATGACACCACTAGAGGACTAGCCTCATCATTTTGTTCACACATTAGAATGCATCCCAAAAAACTGGTATACAGACCAGAAATTGCGCAAAGGAACTACAAACCGGACAGTGTTACAACAAAACTTTACAGTCACTTTCTCATTTGAGCATGAGAACCCCAACATAGATGCAACACTTAAACAAATCAGAGTTGTGATATTCATTAAAGAACCGGAAGTTAAACTCATGACAGAAGAACAACAGCAAAATAGACAGACAATAAAAGAAATATTGTCATGCTACCACGTGTAGGAAGAAGTACTAGATGAAGATGACCCACCTGATATTTAGATTGAGGAAGTTGAAGTAGAAAGAGAAGTGGAAGGTCCAACTCTAGAATCAGAAGTAATTGTTGCACCGATCAAGGTGAAGAAAGTCAACATTGGGACAATTGAAATCCCAAAATGGTTAGCATTGGAGATTATTAGGATGAGAAAATGGTTGAAAGCATAACATAGTTACTACATGTATACAACAACTTGTTCCCAATAATGTTCACATAAATGAAAGGTATAGTATGAGATCTAGGAGAAATGAAGATACCACTTAGAGTTGAAGCAAGACCGATCAAACAACGACCATACAGACTAAACCCTATATATAAGAAAAAAGTCAAAGCCAAAATCAATAAGATGTTGGAGGCTAGAATCATAGAACCGATAGAGGAATTTGAATGGGTAAGCCCGATGATAGTTTAGGAAAAGTAACAAGTAGGAATAAGAATATGTGTTAACTTGAGGAATCTGAATGATGCATTCCTACATGACCCGTTCCCTATTCCTTTCACAGATGAGGTGTTGGAGAATGTAGGAGGACAAGAATCTTATTCATTTACCGACAGATTCTTAGGATACCATCAGATCAAGATAGAACCGAAGACATATACAAGTCCACTTTTTCCATAGAATGGGGATCCTATCAGTATACAGTCATGTCGTTTGGAATGAAGAATGCACCAGTAATATTTCCTAGAGTAGTCATATATGCATTCAAAGAATTCATCCACCAATTTATAAGGGTATATCTAGATTATTGGACAGTCTATATTATGTTGAAAGACCATGTATGGGTGTTGAGGATGATGTTGTAAATATGCAAGAAGTATCAGATATCGTTAAATATCAATAAGTTCATCTTCGGAACACCTTGGGATACTATTGGGCCATATAGTATGCAAACAAGGATTTCTAGTAGATCCTACCAAGATTGCAGTAGTTGTTAATCTACCACCACCAAAATCATTTTGTTAGTTGACAGTGACATTGGGACACATAGGATACTACAGGAAATTTATAAAGGGGTAATCATAGATCAGTACGCCAATGGAGAAATTGCTAAAAAAAGACAACAATTTTTAGTGGAATGAGGATTGTCAGCGCGGATTGGACACCCTGAAAGAGAAGATGGTAACCACACCAATACTAGTATTCCCATATTGGGAAAATACATTCCATGTACACATAGATGCATCATCCATTGCACTTGGATCTATTATGGCGTAGCCAGGATCAGGAGAATTGAACCATCCCATAGCATTCACTAGCAGAATATAGTCAGAATCGGAGAAAAATTGCAATACCACAAAAAGAGAAGGCTTAGCTATGGTCTATGCGCTTCAAAAATTTAGCATTATTTATTGGAAAAAAATTTCAAGATGTTCATAGACCATTCAACTCTCAAATACCTCGTCAACAAGCCAGTTTTGGGGGGGATAATTTGTAGATGGTTATTTTTGTTCCAGGAATTCGACTTTGAAGTGATAGTCAAACTAGGGAAGTTGAACATAGGACCCGATCACCTATCGAGGATCACTAATGGGGAGGAACCTACAAATCTAGAGGACAACTTTCCCAACGCGCAACTATTTTCATTCCAAATACATGATGAATACTTTATAGACACCATCCAGTACTTGAGTACAAGGACTACACCACAGGAATTCAAAACTATGTAGAAGAAAAATATGGTAGTCAAGGTTGCATACTATCAATTGATTGCAGAACACTTATACAAAATGGGTTCAGATAGCATCTTGAGAAGATGTGTGCTAGAACGTGAAAGACCTAGGATTTTAGCAGAAGCCAATGAGGGAATAGCAAGAGGACATTATGTAGGCAAAGCTACCACATAGAAGGTATTGTGTGCAAGACTATGGTGTTCGACTGTTCACAGATACTAAAAGGACTACTGCCAAAAATGTGATGTATGTCAGAGGGTTGGTAAAACAAATAGAAGGGATGAGATGCCCTTGATACCAGAAGTAACCTTGTAGGTATTTGACAAATAGGAAATAGATTTTGTGGGACCAATTAACCCACCAACAAAAAGGTCGAGATTGAGGTACGTTATTACTGTGATAGAGTACTCAACAAGATGGGAAGAAGAAACACCAGTAAAATATTGTAGCAGAGAGACAACATCGCACTTCTTGTTTGAGCAAGTGATCACTAGATTTGGATGCCCAAGGATTTTGATGAGTGACAAGGGCACTCACTTCATTAACAACACTATTAGGGCTATGACCGAGGAGTTTGAATTTTATCCTCAAAAGAGTGCCCCATATCATCCTCAAGCAAATGAAGCAGTGGAAGCCTTTAACAAGATCCTCAAGAATGCACTGACAAAGATTTGCAATGTTAATAGGGATGATTGGGACTTGAAGATACCAGCAGTATTGTGGTTGTACAGGACCACATGCAAAAATTTGGCAGGGAAGACACCATTCATATTGGTGTATGGAAAAGAAGCAGTGGTTCCATTAGATGTTTTGGTACCTAGTCTGTGTGTCACAGCAATTACCAACATGACAGAGCGAGGCGTAGTACAAGAAAGGATAAGTTAGTTGATGATCATGGAGGAAGATAGGATTCTAGCATGATTTCACCAAGAAGTACAGAAAGCAAGGGACAAAGCTTGGCATGAAAGACATATCAAGAGGAAAAATTTCAAGGAAGGATACTTAGTCTTGGTGTACGACAGTAAATCTCTTCGGTACCCAGGAAAACTCAGAATGCATTGGTTAGGACCATACAAATTAAATATTATCACATATGGGGGAGTTGTATAGTTGAGAGATTTAGGAGGAACATAACTCAGATGGATGATCAACAGGAGTTGACTGAAGATGTATAGGGACATTCGACCTCCTGACACTCAAAAAAAAAAAAAAAAAACTAACAGAGGGGTTACCGCACTAGACATCAAAAGATAGCAACAAATGCATAGCACACTAAAAAGAGAATGGGAACATGCACTTGGAAATGCTAGCACGATGGAGAAAGGACCAACGGTCACTAAAAGGAAGAAATGATGGAAAGGATGGGTATGGAAAATAAGCGCCAATGGACGACGACTATCAAACTTGAATGACAATAATGATTGATGGGACACTGCATTAATCGCGCCAACTGGTGATGTTAAGAGAATTCAATGGAAAATATGTGGGAAGCGCCAGTTCATTCAAAATGCAAGTTGGGTAACATCTCCATGAAGTTTCACACAATTCCTATATAAGGTAAGCACGTGAGGATCGAAAGGGTTATTGTGAAATTGAGAAAATCACATAGCGATAGAGTATATGGATCAGAGAGCCAGTTTGCAAAAGTTATAGAGACAACTAAGCTCGGTGGAGAATACCTTTACCACCATGGCACCACTCAAGCTAGAAGCATCAATACAAACCTGTAGACGACCTCGAAGCAACCTCAGAGCACCTCAACAGCCACATGAAGACAAAATACAAGAAAGATCGTGTGGATAGGCTCGAGTAGGAATTGGTTGTGACCTATGACAAAATTCCAAAGAGCTCGTAGACAATAGATCTCATGGCGACGCAAAAGATTGATCATATTGTGGAGTAAATTGATCAATACAGGCAGGATATCAAGCACCTTCGGGAACAACTCATACCTACCACTCCCTCGGAGGTGAAGGAGAAAAGGAAGCAGGAAGCAACAACACAGATAGAGGAGATGGAGTGAAAATTCCGCACAGCTGCTAACTTGTTCGATAAACTAGCACAGCTATGGACAAAGTTGGAGGAGGATCAACAGGTCCAACAGTGGGACCAAGAAGAGGAGAAGATAAGCGTAGCTATCCAGGACCTCAAGCAGAGGCAGAAGACAATGTCAATCATTGAGCACCTCAAAGGAGCACATGATATGAAGAAAATTTCGACAGAACTCATAGTCGCCCAGACACAGAAGATGTAGCGCCAAGCTCAAATGGAACCTCTCCAAGAGTGAGAAGGGGAGGTCATTGTGCATGCAGAAGACACAAAGAAGAACATGGCACAGATTCAGGAAGAATGTGCAAAGATGATAAGCGACGATATCGTAGTGCAAGTATTGGATGCACTTAGAGAAAAGACCACGCAGGCTCAAACACAATCAAATGAACTCACAAAGAAGTTCTAGGCTCTCGTAGGAGATTTTGAAGAAGCGCACAAAGGTTAGGTGGATCAAGATGATCCACATGTCCATTTTGGGGGCCTGTTGGATGTAGACCGAGTCACGAAGAAAGGCTATTTTTGGAGGAGGAGCATGCAAGGAGGAAAGGACAGCTGGAAGGAAAATCATCACGTATAAGAGAAGCAGGCAAGCCGTGCATGCAAAGAATACCTAACGACACTAGGCTTGGGGGTTTTGTAATGTATTGTAATGGCTAGTGAGTCGAGGGTATAAATAAGTAGTACTTATGTGACAAGAGGGGGACATAGGGGGGGGGGGAATATACAAAAATACACGGAGGAAGAGAAATTTGTAAGTATTGTATGATTCATTAAGATGGTGATCTAGGGAATCAGTGAGTGACTCGATCCCAAGGGTTAGATCACAGGCCGAGGATCCTGGTGCAATCTAGCCAACCTCACAGGGATCGAGGAGTCTGGGTAAAATGGTGAGACCTAATATTGTAAACACTCATGGTGTGATATATTTTTGGACCATAATAAAAGCTTCAGAGCTAGATCTTTGTGTACGTAGCCTAGGAGGGGGTGAACCACGGTAACACCTATGTTATGTGAATGAATGTATGTGTCTTTATGTTGATTAATTATTGAATGTTAGATGAATGAATTAACTAGTTAAATCTGGTATTCCACATGCATGAATAGAATGATTGTTACAGTTAGATGTTAGACTGAATGAATAAAGATTACAAAGCACAACCGCAAATCTCCACTCATTATCAAGTTGCAAACAGTATTGCAACCACCCGTAGAGCTATCTCGGGTGAGATTGCCCAGTACACTATGTGTGTTTCGTTGCCTTATGGTTTACCAGAGGGGCCAATAGTTTAAAGAGATTTTTTTGGGAAGATTATCAAATCTGAAACAGGGTCAATCTATGATGGTAAGGTAGAATCAAAATAAACCATAAATAATCCTAAAGACCAATAGAAAATTAGAAATCCAACAGTACATGATTTTATATTTCACTTATGGATCTTTATGATGATGATGATGTCGATGATTATGATTTTATATTTGATATATATGTATTGACATATGCTATTGACGAGTTTCCCCTAAGTGTGCAGGACACTTGACAGATTGGGATGTCGATGGCATCAATGGACCTCCTTGGGTTCTGAATTGAGTCAGAGAGTGGATTGTATTGATTTGAGTATTTCATTTATGCATATGTGACATATGATCAAATATATATTATGATGTTGTACATGGATCATTGACAGTGTTTCATTGATGAATGAAGGTTGACGATTGTTTTCTAATATGACTCACATAAGGAGTAAGGGGGAAATGCACATAGACCAGATATTGAGGGAGAGGTGTGGCAACGTCCCTGTCACAACCTACTATCACTCCCACCATGGTTCGAATTGTAGTTTAACGATTACCTAGTTCTAGAGGTCCATGATGTCGTGAGGACAAACTATGACAATTGCTCACAGAGATTTCTAAGGGGCGCGGAATAAGGTAGGGTACTTATTCCTTAGAATCCCTTAGTCTCTCACAAGGTCACTCGAATGGCTATTGACTCCAAGGGTTGGAAAACTACCAAAACTAGTCAAAGGTGAGTGGCATCCTTGAAGCACGGAGTGCGTCTTGAAGGGCACGTCGCGTAAATAAAATTTAAGTCAATGAATCTAGGTGGACTAGAAAACCCTGAGCGAATAATTAACCTTGTAAACTTTTGAGCACTGTTGGATCAATCGATTAATTAATTAACTAAGGATTGAATTTATTAATCATAATCCCTATAAGAGTCTAATCCCTTGCAATTAACAATTTAATTAAGCCTAAGTCTAAGTTAGTAAGAAGACTAAAAATTAAATTTATAAATTAAATAATGAGGGGATGAAGTAAATCAATCTAAGAAATCAAGGAAAATAAAATAAATCTAAAGATTGATTTTACACACATATGTGCAAGTAATCACCAAATTGGAATTTAAGGTAAGAATGGAATAAATCTAAAGGAATTGGTACACATAGAAAGTAATCTAGAGTCTAGTTAACACTAGTCTAACTAGGAGAAGATTCCTATTTTTAACTCAACTCAGTATTAGAAAGGCGTCAGTCATTAATTGGAAATAAGGGGAATAAAGAGACAAGTAGGAGTGATTTAAGGAGCGCTTTTAGGAAAGGTGAGGGAAATTGAATTTTATTAAAATAAAATGATTTAATTATGCAGATTGGGGAAAGGGGGACAAGTGTAAGGGGGAGATAATTCTAAATTATTTTAATTAAAAATCAAATTAATTGCGCAAGTGGGGATGGGTTATGGGAAAATTCTATAAAAAAAATGGTTGAGATGAGCAATGGATCGCACTGGTTATGGGTAAATTTATGCTGCAGAAATTTTTACTGGTTGTACTTGTGGAAGTTAGGATACCCAACTTGAGAGAGAGTGGTGGTTCTACCTTGTGAGGTGAGCTCAGTGCTAGAGTATTTTCCTAGTTTTTATGTGTGTGGACCTTTTGCATCTAGGGGGACTCATGGGGAAGAAGAGTACCCCAAGAATTGGTTGGGAGGTACCAGTGAAGTCTCAGAGATTAACGAGCGGGAGTCGGATGGAGTGCCAATGCGGAGCAACATCTCCAATACCATCTTCGTCGGTTACGTGTCACTACCATCCACACCTGTGCTCGAGGACCAGTACCTTGTGAGAAATAAAGGGAGCATATAGAAAATAAGGAAATTGACAGAGGAGGGGAGCATTGACTAGGTATTTATTTTGCATAGGCGTAATTCTTTGATTTACATTGACTAGGTATTTAGTTTAAAGGAGAGTGATTCTCTGATTTACATGTGCTACCATTCTTCTTTAAATTTTGAAAATTTATCTTCATACTTTTTCACATACATGATATTTTATTCACAGAAAGTAGATGATATTCGAGAGTTTGCAAAATTTTCAACTGTTTAGAAGTCAACAGTTTGCAATTCATCCATTAGTTAGAAAATGTAGAATTGTTGTTTTTTTTAGGTTTCTAAAATTCTGGAGGGTGTTACTCCTAAGTTGAAGGAAAAATACAATGCAATCACCTCTTTCTGTCTTCATAAATATCTGCCAAGACTCAAGACAAAATTTAGGAGAGTTTAAGAAAATTTAGAAATCCTCTTTAAGAAACAGAAGGCAAAGCAAAACAGCTCGACCTGAGATAGTGAAAATACAGGTTTCATGGCTTGATTTTATTCTCATTGCTTTTATTTAATGCATTCTGTAAACCTTAGTATGAACGTCAAAGAGTCACATGATAATCTTTTTGGAGAACTAGACATACCTAACAGTTTGCCTCCTGCTAACTTTTCTTGTGTTATTTTTGAAAGACTCTCTACAACTCATATTTGCCACATAGATGATGGTGAATCTTGTTTCTTGATTGTTTTTCTCAAAAAAATTAAGCAACAGAAATTTTGGTTCTCTACCAGCTAATTTGTAAACTTTAGACGGTCCAAAGTTCAACGCATTCTAGATTATGCACCCAGTCTGCTTTCTTACGACTTTTCAACAACAATATTAATATATACCATTATTTAAGATTATTTATTAATAAGCTTAAGTTATTTTGTATTTTTAATATATACTATTATTTTATTATTTCATATTGAATTATCTAATTATTCTATATTGTATCTACATGAATGTATCTAAGGTAGTTAACTCAGAGTTTTCAAAAATATTATGTTTTAATATCATTATAAAATTGATTTATGAAAGCTATCATTTTAATTAAACTCACAGCAGCTATTGTACGCTCTTTAAAGTCTTTATATAATACTCCCAAGAATGGATGGACGATCATCCTTGAGTGAAAAAAAGAAGTCAGTCTTGCAAGTTTGCAGTCACGATTATAATATGTTTTATGAAGTTTCATTCAATAGCCATATTAGTAGCAATATTTTTGGTTCTTATTCATAATACATGTTTATGGCTAAGTCAATCTCAGAGTGATTTTAATGTAGATAATGATCTATTGTGAAGAAACATCGTAGCCAAATCCTAAGTTGCTTTTAGAAAACCTCCTCTAGATGAAGAAAATGATTGATAGGGTTGCTAAGATGAATTCTCCTATCAACAAGAAAGCCTTGTTTCTAGCCATACTTTGTGTAGCGGAAGAAAAAAATATGGTATTCTATTTATTATCACTATAGATTATAGCTATAGATTATGTTCATTTTTTGTTCATTCATAGTTACAAATAAGTATGTAATATTTGTCTACATGCAAAGAAAAAGTTTGTATATTGACTATGAATGGAGATAGTTTTGTATAAACAAAATCCCGCAAGACTTTTGGATCTCCTTAATTCCTTTAGTAGACACGTGAGGTAGCCTGAACTCCTAACCTTGTGGTTATTGGTCAATTCTAAAAGGAATATAATGAATATGGCATAGAGTGGTATGCCTTGCTTAATAAGTTGAACTATATAAGAATTCCTTTACACTTAGCTAAATTAATTGACCTATTAAGTCTTCCTAAGGGCATGAAAAACTAAACATTTAATTACCATGATGCTATGTTTTTGATATCCTATACTTAGAGAGATTTATGAATAACTCCACCCAATGTATACTTGGACTAAGAGGATCATCGTGACTTACCCTTACTTACATTAAAGTTTATATATTACCATCTTGCTGGAATAAAAGTTATTAGTATCTCCCAAGTGAGATAATTTAATTTCTTTGGTTTATCACATAATAGTGAGGAGATTTAAATGCAAAGGAGCTTTTTTTTATTATAATAATTGGATATAATAATAGATGGATATAAGTGCATAATTCTAGTTCTGGCTCACACTGATTAAATTTTGGAACTTGATATTAAGTTGGTAAGTTGATTAAGTTGATTACCTATTGTTGATGCTCTAGAATTGAGTTAATTGTGACTTGGGTAGAGTTACCTTATTTTGCAGAGTAATGGAAAAACTATAGTACTAGTGAAGGAATATTTTCCTTATAGGTTGTGAATTTTTTCCTTGTTATGTGAGAAATGAGTATGGGTTATAAATTATATTTATGATGGTATTAGAATTATATTTCTTGTGCTATATGGAATAATGTTAATGAATAAATGACTGAGTGATTAGATTTCCTTGTGTCGTGTGTTAAATGTTGATGTATGATCGGTTATGAATTTTCTTAATCTTGCATCTTGAAATTTAATGTTGATGTATGATGAGTTATGTAATTATATTACTCGTGCGCCATGAAAATAAATTTGGTGATTACTATCGCGCCATTAATTATTGATGATGCATGATTGATTAGAACTAGATTTCCTTTGCATCGTTAATTATTGTTGATGTATGACTGATATCTAGACTAGAGTTATGAGGTGTGATTGTTTAAGGGATTTAGACACCTCCTTGTTCCTCAGAACAATCTCTAGGCTTGAGACCTTAAATGGTCAAAATCAATCGGAATAATCTTGGGCTTGAGTGTTGCTTATGTGTCCTAGAGGTCCTAACCATGCAGGATAGGTTGGGTAGGTAGTTATTTTAATGTTCAATGACTTGGTGGATCTTTATGTATATTTTTTTCAGGTGATTGTGATGTGCAGAATTGCACCATGATATATATGTTTATGCATTGATTATGTGTCGATAACATTTATGTTAATGTGTTGGATTATGTTGTTATTGATTTCCATGAGGTGTCACTTGTAACGATTTTAATTATGATGTTGTGTGGATTATGCATTGATTGAGTCGTTGTTATATGTTGATTATCTGCCTTTCTAATTGTGTTAAATCATGGCTTATGTGTCGCTTTAGTTATGGTGATGTATCACTTTCAGTGTTGTTTATTATGTTGTAACGAGTTTAATATCGTAATGCAAAAGAGAGAGAAAAAATATTTACCTATTATACATCGCTTTTTGTTGTCGTAACGAAGGGGTTGTTACATGTCTATTGCTTAATATGTGTCATGCAGAGAAAAAACTTGAAGAAAATTGTTAAGATAGTTCACAATTTGAGTGAAAAATAGCATAAAATATTTATAGAAATGTTGCAAAGAGAGGAATTAGGTGGATCAAAAGGTAATCAACATGAATTTTTTCTTTGACTTATTATTAAAAATAAATTTCTTAACATTAATCGCTAACAAGTTTTAAACACTCATTTTCACATTTTTTTAATGTTATACATGGACCACTAGAGAATAAATGGAATGTTTTCCTGAGAGGAAAAAAATTTTGAACGATGTAAAGGATAATGATGACTTGGTCATCAGTTCAACTAGAATGGTACTTTAAGATAATGAGAGGGGAAAATTGTTTTACAAAACTTTGAGGGATATAGTGGAAAGAACGTATAGATGTACTTTTCACTTACAATACAAAAATCAATCCAATGAATCCAAGACTCAAGTTATACATAAACTATAGGAAGCATTTTTTAAGCAATGGTCAATGAGACCCATGAGACTTGTAATAGAAAAAACTTACAATAACAAAACAAAAAAAAATTAAAAGGTATCTTTTTTTTACACAAACTGGTAAATGTTTTTCATAAAAAAGGTGTGGTCAAGACCATTGGGATACAACATATGAGATAAAGAATTACATATCTAACCAAAATTGGTTGTATTGAGCTTGTTTCCCAACTAAATTCTAGTTTTTCCTTGAGTTTTTTCCAAATTATAGCACTGCTACAGCTTTGGACAGTGTATAGATGGTAATAGATACCAAAAATACATTTAGAGAAGCAAACATAATTAAATAAAGAAGTTTTAAATTCTTCTACTAGATCCATTTTGAAGGTTTGAGTTCCTACTTGTTTTGATCCTCATTCAGAGGTTCATTGAGATNCATGGACCACTAGAGAATAAATGGAATGTTTTCCTGAGAGGAAAAAAATTTTGAACGATGTAAAGGATAATGATGACTTGGTCATCAGTTCAACTAGAATGGTACTTTAAGATAATGAGAGGGGAAAATTGTTTTACAAAACTTTGAGGGATATAGTGGAAAGAACGTATAGATGTACTTTTCACTTACAATACAAAAATCAATCCAATGAATCCAAGACTCAAGTTATACATAAACTATAGGAAGCATTTTTTAAGCAATGGTCAATGAGACCCATGAGACTTGTAATAGAAAAAACTTACAATAACAAAACAAAAAAAAATTAAAAGGTATCTTTTTTTTACACAAACTGGTAAATGTTTTTCATAAAAAAGGTGTGGTCAAGACCATTGGGATACAACATATGAGATAAAGAATTACATATCTAACCAAAATTGGTTGTATTGAGCTTGTTTCCCAACTAAATTCTAGTTTTTCCTTGAGTTTTTTCCAAATTATAGCACTGCTACAGCTTTGGACAGTGTATAGATGGTAATAGATACCAAAAATACATTTAGAGAAGCAAACATAATTAAATAAAGAAGTTTTAAATTCTTCTACTAGATCCATTTTGAAGGTTTGAGTTCCTACTTGTTTTGATCCTCATTCAGAGGTTCATTGAGATCTAGAATTGGGGATATTGATGCTTCTGATGTTATTATTACGTTGTTTTTTGAATATTGTTGAGCTATGGAATCCTCTCTTTGTTCTAGTTGCCTATGAAGGTACTCATTCTGGCTCCTTAGCACATCAACTTCATCTTGGAGTTGGACAATTAAGGTTCGATGTTGTACCAGGATTTCCAGTGTATATGAAATGATTGAATTGAGGTCACATACTTTGATAAACAATCTCTGATAATTTTCTAATTCATTTACCTCCATCGTGTTGTCCATTATTTTCCCAGTATCTCGTGGGTCCATGTTTTTTCCCAGTGGGACAACCTTCCCAATATCACAAAATGATTTGAGAGGAGCTAAAGCTGAGGGAGAATTGAGAATAGAACTTGTGTCGAGAGACCAATTCTTCTGAAGTAATGATGGAATGAAGCAACAAGATGATGTTGCAACTAGGACCATGCAGCTTCCTAGTGAGAGAACTCCAAACAAGTCTGTTGGCGAGAGGACAAAAGGATGCATCCAAATGACAACCTTGCTCACCTTTTTATTCTCTATTTCACCCTTGATTTGCAACATGATTTCACCTGGAATTCATAACCCGATGTAATCATGGATGAAACTGGTTCATAACTAGAGCTAAGATAACCAAATTTGCTCACTTCCCGTCACCACCTCCACACTCATGATGACATCCATTACCAAAATGGAAAGCTTCCACTGCAATATCCGTGTGTTTCTAGGATTTCGATCCAGTATAGAGAATTCTAGATCCATTTCTTCGCTCCTGTGATGAGATTGACCACAATTAGTCGCATGCAAATGAGATATCCCCTTTGAATTTGGTTTAATGAGGCCTCTTTTACCTTATTTCATGCTTATCCCACTCCATGATTGCATGTCGATGTGAAAAGGGCCCTTCCCACGCATCCAACCGGAGATCACATGGGGGGGATTCAGAGATGATGGATTATTCCTTACATCACGGGGGTGAGGGGACTTCGTAGATGATGGATTAATCATTTGATCATGGGGGGGGGGATGATACTCCAGATATTCAACCCTCATATGTCCTTGGGGATTTCCAATGGAAAAGTTTACCATTATGTCTATTGTAGTGTTATATTGTCTAACCACAAGACATAATTTCACTTGAATGTTTTTAAGTGAAAAATGGATGTGGTCCACCAGTTTCCTTAATTGAATATCCTTTGGCAAGGAGTCAAAAATAAAAATTCTAATCAATTTTTTGGAGTCCCCAATTATATTGAATCTAGGGATTTTTCGTTGCTTGGCCAATTGAATGCCTTGATACAAAGAACAGGATTTTACCCTATTGTTGGTGTTATTTCCTAGATTCCAATAGAAATTGAAAACTATGTGTCCTTTGGGTCCATACAATACCCCCCTTGGACCTGCCTCCCCTAGGTTTCCCTTTGAATCCCCATTGAAACATTAGGTATGTATTGATTGGGAAAAGACACAAGTGTTAATATTTGAGGATGGAAATTGAATCTTCCAGCTTGATCATTGTGAAACCTTAGAATGGAGACTAGAGAAATATTATTATTTTTTACGCATGCTTCCTCTTCCATATTTAACATGTACAAGTCCTCCTATCGGAGACGTTTAGAATTCACAAATTCATTCAGTTGAATCACTACCCTTGTAGCAACAAAAAGGGGAAGAGATCTCGTGTTTTTGAAAACAATGTGATTCCTAGCCAGCCAGAGTTGCCAAATCCATATCATTTTAAAAATATTTTTTTCTTGGAATGTACCTTGGTAATAGTGCTCCCATTTTCCTAGTAAGAGATTAAAGCTAGTTGGCCACCTGATTTTTTAGGAGAGCTCTTGAAAGACTGGGAGCCATACCCATTTTGCAAAATCATAGTCCCAGAAGAGATGTTGTGTCATTTCACAATTTCTTTCACACAGTACGCAACGAAAGGGGCCTTGAAATTCACTTTCTTATGGAGGTTTTTTCTAGTTAGGATCTTCCCATGAGAAAGGGTCCAACATAAAATGTTAACTTTTGGCAAGTCATCTGGGTTCCAAATATTTCTACACTAGAATTTTTTCTAGAATTTTTTCTTGAAGAATCAAGGCTTGATATTGTTATTTCACTATATAACCCTTAGCTCCCCATCCATGATTGTCATGTGTGATCCAATGCATTGGAGCCACCCCTTTCAATTCTTTCATAAGAGACTAGACTTGATTTTGGATTTGGAGAGGTAAATCCCCAAAATTCCAACTCTTATAGGTTCCATCAACATTCCAAGAAGAGATATCGAATAAAGTTTATTTTTGTTGTGTCTCCAACCATCCCTTTAGGTCTTCATATTCCGCATTTTGTTCCAGAGGACTTAGATTCAAAATATTGTCCTTCCATAGGCTGATGGATTTTTCATTTCGTGGGATCCAATACAGATCCTTTTATAGGAGAAACATTAGTGCCCGGAGAAATTTCCATACAGGGGAGCCAGGGATGCTTGCAGGGATTAATTCCACACTTTGTCTTTTCTTTCCCAAGCCATATTTTTTTTTTATGATAGAATTTTTCCACTATTTTCCCGTGACTATTCACCAAAGAAGTTTTGAATTGAAAGCTATATTTACCAATTCTGGATCACGAACTTCGAGCCCACCATGGTCCTTAGGGGATTTCACAATGTCCCATCTGACTAGATTGAATTTATTTGTGTTTTATTTACCACCTTTCCAAATAAAATAAATTATGAGATGGGCTATAGTCTTTTTAATTCCCATGGGCTCTGGGAGAGAAGAAAATTGAAATAAATGTAAGGAGGACAGGATTTATTTTATTAGGACTAAACACCCTACTAGATTTATCCAAATCGTCCCCCGAGATTCCATCTTTCCTTTTATTTTTTGAATTATGATATGCCAATATTCCCTAGGATGGATTTTAGACAAGTTGGTATCCCTGAGTATTTGAAAAGCTTCCAATTGTGTGAGATGGGGAAGGATAGAATTTGGAAAGGCCCATAAGACACCATGCATCAATATTCCAGGCATAAATTTGACTTTTGTTCTTATTTATGAGACCTCCATAAATCTGAGTGAATTGATCCAAAACCATTTTCAAGTGCCTTGCAATTATTCTTGAAGCACCACCTAAAAGCAATGTGTCATCAACAAACTGGGAATGACTAATTCTCTTGACCCTCTTGGCTATTCGAAGCCTTGGTATTGAACCATTGGTATGTTCCCATTCTAGGCATTGATTCAATGGTTTTAACATGAGCACATATAGCAATGGTGATAGAGGACAACCATATCTTAAACCTCTTATGGATTTAAATAAAGGAGTTAGCAACCCATTGATTAGAGGAGGTATCCAAGGATTTGATATGTAGGAACTTATCCAAGAAATAAAAAAATGATTAAACCCAAAAAAAATTATAACTACCTTGAGGAATTCATGGTTTACTTTTTCAAAATCATTTTCCATATCAATTTTTATCACCATCCTTTTTTCTCCTCAACGGTGGCTTGAGTGTATTTCCTCTTCGACTAGAATTATGTTGTCCCATATTTTCTACCTACTACAAACTCCCTTGATTGGATAGAATTAAGGAACTAATAAGAGGATTCAATCTATTTGTTATTATCTTGGTCATGATTTTATATGAAACATTTCACAGAGAGATGGGTCAAAATCTATCAAAGGACAAGGAACCTTTCTCTTTTGGAAATAGGACCAAAAAGGCAGAATTGGTGGCTCCCCCTAAACGATAAGACTTTTGAACATATTTAAGCATCCTAATGAAATCAATTTTTTTAATGGACCAACATCTTTTAAAAAAGTGTATGGTAAATCCATCAGGACCTAGAGCCTTGTCAAGATTGAATTGATTGATTTCCTTCAATATTTCCTCCCCATCAACTTGTTTGTTTAGTTCGAGATTATCCTCTTCTGAGACCAATTGTGGGAGGTGATAAATAAATCTATTTCTCAACTCTCATCAAAATCCCCTACTTTCACGTACAACTGGCTATAGTACCTAGTTTCCTGCTATTTTATTTCTTCAAATTCTTGGATGATTTCCCCTGTTGGTTCATTTATTTCCTCTACTTTATTTTTCCATTTCCTTACCTTAGCTTGCTTATGGAAGAAGGTTGTGTTCTTGTCCCTGCATTGTAACCATAAGCTTCTTGATTTTATCCTCCACATTATTTCTTCATCCTTCAAGGATTTTATATATTTTCGATGTGCTACATGTTCCCTTTGTAAGGTTTCTGGTTGAACATCCAATGTCTCAAGAGCTTCTTGTATGTCCTCTAATTTTTTCCATTTTTCTAGGACCTCCATATGAGGAGGCCGAGAAAAGTTTTTTTTCCATAACTTTATTGTCAATTTTGTGAGTTTAAGCTTCTTCTCCCAAATGTACATTGGATACCTTATGATCCATTGGCACCAGGTTCTAGAGATTATAGGGAAAAAATCAAGCTTCTTCATCCAAAGGGGATTGAATCGGAAAGGTGATGTCCCACAATTGGTTTCTTTTTTGAAGGAAAGAGAGATAGGGTGATGATCATAGCTAGACCAGGGGAGAATTTTGGAAGCAAAGGAGGCAAGATGAGTGAGGAAGGAACTATTGATAAGGAAACGTTCCATCCTAGCCACTATGTGATCAAGCCTAGTTCTTCTATTATTCCAAGTATAAATTACTTTTGCAAGAGGAACATCAATGAGGTCCAAGAGAGAAATTAGGTCGTTCATCTTTTCACGAAATTGATCATGAACAATAGTTTCTCCTCTTTTTTCTTTCAAGAGCCTTTTAATGTTGAAGTCTCCTACTATTATGAGATTTTGTGGTGGATCCCCTATTTCTAAATTCAAAAGGGATTTCCATTAATCTAAATTTTCCCAATAATTATTTGGCAAGTTGGTGTTAACTATGTTATAGAACATAACTAAAGGAATATGGGATAACTTGTCTAGAATCCAATTTATTGCATGATGGATATCTTCCATATGGAACAGTTATAAATTCCAAAGTGTGTATATCCCTCCTGAATCTCCCCTTGCACTTATGGCCATGCCCTTAATTTTTCTCCAGAATATTTGCATTTCTTGAATATCTTCATACTCCCTTACTTTGGTCTCCTGGATAAAAAATATTGAGGGCCTTTCTATGTGTATTAATTTTCCTGTCACTTCCTTTTTTTTCTTTGCTACCAACTCCTCTGCAATTCTAGGAGACTACTTTCATCATTTACCTATTGATTCCCCCCCCCCCTTTAGAGGGTTGAGAAGATGCACCTTTAGCTAAAGTGGGTAGATTCTTTTTTTATTTTCCATATTTTTTAAGGATCTCTTCCAGATTTGTTTGAATGCAAAGATATTTTTCTTGATCTTATGTCATTTCCCTTCAATTGTGATTGGTTTTCCTTCCCACCTTCGTTATTAAAGTTGGCTATGAGATTTCAGATTCATATTCATCCCCTGAGCCATCAATATTTCATTCCTCTACGATATCTGGAATCCTAGGTGTGGGAAAAGTAAGTATTTTTTAAGGGGAGGTATCTCCTCTTCCAAGGTTGGGGGGGCCTTACCTTGGATCTTAAAGATTTGCTTGTTTTGGTCGATTTAACTGTTTCCTCTTGTTCGTCTTGAACTTCCCTTGTTTCTTCTTGTGATTCTTCTAGATTAACTAACTCTTTATATTTATTTTTACTAGATTCCCATTTGTGGGGTGTTCTTGGATTTTGAAAGGGAGGAGGAGATGAGCTTATTACCTGACCCTGGCCCATTTTTTGGATTGCCACTTTTTCCATTACCATCTTTCTTTCAGGTTGTTTCCATTGATATTGGGCACATTCTTCTGATTGATCTGATTTATTTTGTGGGAAGTTCTCAGCAAGTGCCCATATTCATGGCATGCCTTGCACTTGAAAGGTAGTTGTTCATAGTCAAATTGTTGATTATATTACCAATTATCCAAAGTTAATTAGATGGATTCAGGAAGACCTTTTTCCATATATAGTTCAACATAGAGCCTGATGCACGCTTTCAATCCATCTCATGGTTCAACCTGATCAATATATTTGCCCAGGGTATTACCAATGTTTCTAAGTGTTTCATTATTCCAATAATGGAGAGGGAGGAAAGGAAGAAGAACCCACACCGACACCATTGAGGGAATATCATTCTCTAGACTAAATTATGGAGTCAATTTGTTCAAATGCATTCCCCTTACTCCCATGAAATATGGGTCACTTCTAAAAAATTAAATCTCGATCTGCTTTATTTTCAAATAGGAAGGCAAAGAAACCCTTACCACAAAAAGCTAAGGACATTTGACCCTGAATCTATTTCTTCTAGTTCAAAACCAGCCACTAATTCATGGCCCTGGGAAAGGGTCAAAGCCCAGTAAATTATCCAATGAGTCCATTTTCAGTTAGACGAATCACAAACGGTTGAGCAGAGGTAGGATGAACAAGCACCTTTGGTATATCATCCACATTTTTCACAAAATTAGAAGGAGCTTGTTTTTTCGATTTCTTGTAAGAAGAGATCGGAGTCTGAAAAGCCTTGATGTCAAGAGGAGGAAGGGGGGGAGCTCCTCCCCCCGTACTTGGCTCTAGAATAAATCAGTAGAGCTCTTTGTGAGGGTTTTCCAGGAACCCTAGCCTCGGGGACACAATATTTAAAAGATTTCATTACTAAACATGTTTTTCTATAATGTATTCCAATAATTACCAAATTGTTTTTTTTTGCTATATTTACTTTCATTTCCATTTAAAAAGAAATCATTGTTCTTTTTCATTTTTGAGGAAGATTATGAAAATTCCAAGTGTCAAATGAGGGGAAAGATAATAAATGCCAGTAGGGATGTCCAAAAAAGTGTACAAGGAGATGGTAAAAGAAATGAACATAATTGCATCACAGGAAGAGACATCCCAACAAAAACATGCATTAGAGGTATGTAATCATTCATTTATTCATTTATATACATACAGTTTTATTATCATATATAGTTTTCAATTTATTTTTTACAGAAAAGATTAAAAAATGGAACCCAATTAGCACATAAGATAGGGTGACAAGGAAGAAAAGGGTTGATCGCAAAATTTGTGAGTACTTGTGTTTTCGGTCTTACTTAAGATTTCATATTTTTTGTGATATTTATATTTAAATATTCAATTTACACTCGTCCATGTATGTCTTCTAATAAGTGCTAAGATACAAATAAGATCCAACCAATGAACTGATCAACATTGGGTTAAGTAAGGGTTGTGAGTATATGTTGAAGTATCAAGGTTTGTAAGTAAGCTATATTGCTTAACTTCCCTTTTTTTATAATTAATTGAATAACAAGAAACTTTTATATTAATTATATCGACTATGCTTTGTCATGGTGTATTAAACATGCAGGAAACAAAGTATGGAGAGCATCAAACATAAGATATTTTGATACATGGCATGTGGCATGACTTCGAAATCATTGATTTTTTTTATGAATCACTCATTTCTATGGTACCCTTTTTCATTTAAACAGTCAGATGGTGACAGAACCATAAAATATCCATTGTCTTCTTCCCCATTATATAATTAAAAAATTATTCATTGATGCTAACTAATTAATTGACTCTCCCCATTGGAAGAGAAAATATTATTGTGGTCCAATTTGTTATGGAACATCAAATCTGAACTTTCTTTATTGTCCCTTATCCCCATGGAAAAAAGAGGGTATTTCATTAAGCTAATTTGAATCATATTACTAATTATATTATTTGTTCTTACTGAAGTGAGAGAAGCATAAGCCCTAGATTCTATATAATCTGTTTGTTCCAAATCAAATCCTAGACAAGTTTGAACCAATGGAATATTTGTATCACTCATTACTTGGATTCATTCACCTTCTTCGTATGAAATAGAATTGTTAAGTTGAATCTGCAAGTTGTCCCCATCCCTCGATAAATCTAGGGAAAAGGATGTTGCCATATTTGTCCCATCAGGTATTCCATATTCTACGTTAGAATATCCAAAAATGGAATTTCTTTGTATAACAACACTTTTGGGTATTCTAAGAATTGAATTAGGACAAGGTATTATTCCTTTTCCCCATTCTTTATCGCACTGCAATGGGATGATTAATCAATTCATTTCCTTTTTTCCCTTAATATTGTAATTCTTAAAGAGAAATGTGGCATAAATAGAGTCTCAGTGCTCATTGGATATGGTCCAATCAATTTCTGAATAATTCAATTTTTTTTCTTCCTTCCCATAGAAGTTTGAGTCATGTGATCTATTTTCCACTTGATCCATGTAAGAATCAGAAACTAATTGATGTGGAAGCAAAAGGTTGAACATCTACTTGATCCTAATGTTTATGAAATGGAAAGGATACTACACTGGATCTGTATATACCTCCCGATAATATCCATAGATAACCCATCCTGAGTATAGAATGAACATTACCGTGTACATATTCAAGTGCATGACACACATTAGTACTCCTATGCATTTCTCTTTCTAGGTCAGAATATATATATTTTTTGAAATTTTTCCTTGAAGGAAGATATTCTAGCATGAACCTCGGAAATAATTTGTTCTAATTCCACATATTGATCATTTTGAACCAAAAGAAAAATTTGTGGTGGAATGGTTAAGTTTTTTACTTGATCCTAACCATCAATAGTGATGGATAAGTTATTGTGACATAGATAAGTAGGATGTCCATTACATGTATGTGTAGGATAAATAAAATTATCATTGAATTCAATCTTTCCATTGAAAGGGGATCATACATGTTCTCTGATATCACTAGTAAATAGCCCATGATATGAAAATTCCTTAGTGCTAGTTGATTTCTTGGTTCACCAATGGATTGTCCTGTAATAATACCTAATATGTATCCTAATTTGATCAAGTGACTATGAGTATTACTTTGACCATAACATAATTGACAAATCCTAGATATACTCTTGCAAGCAAAGGGGGTTTGTATGTGTGAATCAAAGGTTAATTAATTGATTGTAAAGTCCAACCCCAATATCCTAATTATGCATGGCAATGCATCTCCTATTTATGTATACACTGTCTTATAGCACACGGCCAATCATTATTTTTGTTCGTACAACAATTCAATTTATGTCCCTCTCTCGACCTCAAATGGGACTTACGAAAAATACCTTGGATAGTGCCAAAAAATTTTCTAGTACTACGATGTGTTGAACCACTTCAACGAGTCTACATGTGAGGTATCCAACATCTGGTGTTCATATATCGGCATACACAACTCCTTTACGAGCCCCATAACAAGAAATAATATATTATGTTAAAGAGATCCCTTCACGTAAATTCCTTCGAATGGGTAGATCAATGATTTTTCCTTGAGGGTATAACATTAATCCTCTCATACCTACTAATTGGTGAACCTAAGATGTACTTTCCCTAGCTCCTGAGAAGGACATCACATTTATTGGATTTAAGGTATCATTCATCCTAAAATTTAGATTCATTTATTTTCTCAAATATTCACTTGTAGCATACCATATCTCAATTGATTGACATAATTTTTCCACTACATGTACATTATCGTAATGGTTTTGTTTCAATCATATATATTCTACTATATGTATAAATGTACATTTACATATTACACTTTATTTATGTGTTTGTAGATGGAACATGAACATGCGGAACATCAAAAACAAGTCGATGAAGAAAACATTAGTTTAAATAACCAAAGTATAATATCACCTACAAGTAATGAAGAATGAGGCATGCATGTAGCTCAAGTGATGACAATAGTTCAAGTGATGAATGACAAGCAATGTAATTGAATGTTACTACAAGTTGTATGTTTTCGAATATTTGTCTGTGAAAATCACGGATTTTGTTCAATGTACTCAACATAATGTCCTAATTGCACGAGGAAAAATTACCAATAAGTATAACAATTACATATTGGTTTCATTTTGATTATTTTGGACCTTTACGTTATCCCATTTTGTATGATGATGGGTATCTTATTTTTATATAATAAAATGGGTTTCTTATTTTATTGCATTGTCAAATGTTGTAAAATGTTGCATTGTTGATTAATTAATATATGAATGATTTACATTGTTACAAATAAAAGAGGTGTAAATCGTTGGATAACACATTAATGCAATCATTATATAAAAATGCAATAAAAAAATATAAAAACAATATTATTACAAAAAATGTTTGATTTTGAGCTGATTAATATAAAATTTGTAAAAAAAACAATTAATTAAAATATATACATATCAGTGCACTGTATTCTTTTAAACTCACTAAATAACATGTGCCATAAAATAAATGGTGATGCATTTTTTTATCAATATGCATCGCTGCCCATTAATTAAATAGAAGCATTGGTGTTAACAATGTTCAAAAAACATCATTACGCGAAAAAAAGTATGATCGATTATATGTATTATTTAAGCGACATAACATATGACTAATTGCATTGGTGTTTTACATATAATATACACACATGTTCTTTATATAAAGTATATATGCCAGTGCTTAATATATAATATACACACCGATGCTTTAATTATCGGATATGCACCGGGCAACGGTTCTTAGTAACAAAAAATGGCGTTGACATATCACCTCAATTTATGGAAATTTTAGTATCCTTGCGTGCACATGGTAGTACAAGCACCAGTGTGAGCATCTATAAGATCATCGGGGTGTAATATTTATACAAACACCGCTGCTACATAAAAAAATGACATGCATCGGTGCATACAATAACAATAAAGCATCGATGTTTCATATAATATAAAATACGGCACCGGTGTGTAATAATTTTAAGATCATTGGTGCTTCGTGATTGTGTGTGTGTGTGCACCAGTACATGATACTTAAAAACACACCAGTGTGTGATTCTTAAGAATGCACCGATGTGCATGAATTACAATGCACTGGTGTGATTGTTACCAATAAAAGCATCGACAAAAAAACCTCCAGTACAACCTCCATCTGCCCAAATGTTTTTAGTTATATGGAACATCCATTAAAACCTATGCTTGGAATAGCGAAGGTTGTAGTGGAGTTTTTTTTTTTTTAATCCCAAATATTTTAACACTAAAAACCTCCAAAAAAACGTTTCCTACAAGGTGTTCTCATTGTAGTATGGTGCTCTTGTCGATCCATGGGTCACTAACTTGACGAGGTATCCAAGAGCTAAAAACTTTCTTAATAGAATTAAATGTAGCCATCGCTTGTGATGAAACTTGAAAGGTTGGAACCTCTCTATTAGTAAATATTATATTTTTGCAAGATATTCAAACACCCCATAAGATGAGAAATGGAAGTGCTCTAAAAGTTTTAAGTTATTTCCTATCAAAACCAAGTCTTTATACAAAGGGCCAACTCTTCCTTGTACCAAAAATCCCTTTGGTTCAGTCTAATACTAAGATCATTCCATACTTATGAGATGAATGGACATTGGAAAAATAGATGGTGCGTTGTTTCCTCCTCCTCCCTACATAGGACACGAAAACTGAGACCATATATATTCCTTTTTTGATGTGCTTCCCAAGTAAGCACTTTATTATTCATCACAAGCCATATAAAAATATTGGTTTTTTTTGGCACCTTGATTTTTCATATGCATTTCCTCCACCAATGCATTGGAACTTGAGCTCCAACTAACAAGGAATGATACTCATCTATCACAATGTAGACTCCCCCTACCTTATTATTTATCCAAACGATACTATATGGTTCTTCCTGGATTCTCACATGATCTTTCTTAATTTCAAAGGTAAAATCCTCTCATTCTCTCTTCCAATCCCCTTCTAGACCCAAATCATTGTTTGTCTTCCAATCCTATGTCCAAATTGAAGAATTCAATAGATCAACATAGTCTTTGAGTAATCTCATATTTCTCCCCTATAGAGTCTCTACTAGATCAACCAATAGTCTAACTTGATTACCACAACCCATGATTGAGTATGTTCCCACCCTCACCTCTTATTTGTTCCTGACTTTCTAACCAAGGAACCTACCGACTACTAAGAATGAGTAAACAATACCCTTATAGTGAGCCAAAACACTTTTCCAAGTCTTTTTCTTATGTTCATATCCAAGAAAGTACTATGTTAGGTTCCAAGTACTTTGATCTAATCAATGTGTTCCACGATTTTTTTTTGTTTAACAAATTCCATGCCGACCATCCAGCCACATCTTTACCAAAATCATGAATATTTTTTATCCCCCAACCTCCATACTCCTTAGGTTTGGAAATTGACTCCCAATTTTTCCAATTAGTCCCATCTTGTTCATCCTTTCCACTCTAAACAAAATTGAAACAAATATTTCTGATATTTTCCAATACTCCTTTTGGAATGTGAGATAAAATTT
>ML789283.1:169511-184325 GCA_009831015.1 Picea engelmannii
TTCCCCTTCTTGAACAATGACATGACACCTTCCAATTCCACCTAGTTGATCTCATCAAAAATCTCTTCATTGTCATCCACAAATACCAAATGAGATAAGAAAGAGCATATTTTTATTACCTCTGGAAAATATGTTTCCTCTAGATCTTTATAGATTTTGTCAAAGTGTTGGATCCCAGCATGGGATAGCTCCTTGAAACCCATGATACATTCTCCATCATCCTTGGTGATCTGCTAGATTGTATTCATGTTATTTTAGGTGATTAAAAAACCTTTGAAAATATTTTGTGTTTTGTCACCTAAGTATGGCCAAAACACTCTTCTTTTAATAAGCCAATATGTTTCTCATTCTTGAAGAAGCTTCACCCTCTTTGGTTCTAATCCTAATAGATTTGAGAGTTCAAGTTTAGATATGTAACACAGTAATACCCCTAGGCCGAACCCCAATTTCTAAATGTATATATTCTTTATCGACTGGTGAGTTGGGATGTTTTGGGCCAGAGTGCCTTTGTGTGTGTGTGTGTGTGTGTGTTGAGGCCAGAGTGCCTATGTGATTTAGTTCAATGAGCCTAAAAAATGTAATATGTAATCACACTCAATTTTATTAATAAAGTGCAACATTGTTGCGGACCAAGTCAGACGAAAGAGAATGGGGGACTAAAACTCCATGAGAGGGAAAGGGGGCTAAGTCAAGGGGGCTTAAGCCAAGGAATAAAATTATGATATAATTATGAATAATTCAAGTTTTATGAAATAATTATCCTAAGTTCATAAGTAAAGGGAAACAAATTACCAAGTGGATTCAAAGGTAGTTCTAGAGTGACAAGTGTCAATATAAAAACATGAAAATATAATGTGGGGGAAATTAGTGTAGGGGGGATTGTTCTTCCAATAATTAACTTATTCTTGGAACCCTCATCCATACCTTGGACCGAGAGTGTAAACAGAAGATAGATATGGATACTACACAGTAAATACTTGGTGGTTTGGGCTGAAGAAGCAAGTTGTCAGGCATGTGGAATATTCTCTCTATGTGAGAGAATTGTTGGAAATGTTTTTCCCTTATGTGTTGGGCTAGTGGGTGATATAACTCCTTGAGAAACCTTGTGTTATAAGTGCTACAAAACTCTGATAATTCCTAGATATCTTGTTGTTGAATCTATGGAAGGGAATTGGGACAACCTAAAGGACTGTTGACAATCAGGTGGAACGTGCTATGGGAAATGAGAGGTTGAGAGTTGGGAACTGTTGCTAGAGTGTGCACCTGTGCTTGTTATTTGTTGTGTCTTGTTATTTGTTTTGTTATTTGTCATAACTTAGTTTGTCTTAATTAGTATTTTCCCTAATGGAGTCATATCCCCATCTTGAGGGTGACCTGATGTTGAGAGTGTATGAACAAACAAGTCTACGGTTGTGACGAACGTATGAGGTCTGCATGCAGTTGGTGATTTATAGAAAAAATATAAGTGTTCCTTTATGTGTTTTTACATGTTTATTATTGCGTGCATATTTATAATTATTTCTATTTGTTGTAATTGAACATAATTATGCATGGTTGTGCATGTTATTGTGGTTCTACATAATTTTTGCATATGTAGGGCATGGTGGTTAATAAGTGGTATTTGTTGGTCAATTTTAGCAGTAACAGTAACGGGATTCTAGGGCGAGGCTTGAATTACTACGCACATTGGTAAATATTTTTAGGGGTGGCACAAGGTTGGTTGTGTGCACGTTGATTGTCTCTGTGATTTATTTCCTCAATTAGAGATGGTAAAAGGAAGAACAAATCTTGTGTGGTGTAACTCATCTTGGGGATGGGTACGTTACATTGTGGTATCAGAGCCTTTGGTTCAACATTGTAGTTGTATGGGATAGAGATCAACATGAAGTTAGTAAATTTGTCATCTCATCCTTTGAGCTATGTCGAATTTGGGGAAAAATGGTAAAATCTCAGTGAAATCCCCAAGTTTTTAGGAAAATACAAGTCAGAATTGCACTCAAAATGGTTGTTATGGAGGGGCCATTTCATCTTCCAAGTGACTGAATGGGCTTAGACAAATGAGTCGGGCATTTTCATGATGGTCATGATGGTTGCAAGCTGGAAATATGGAAAAAAATTAGCTAAGCGAAGAAAGTACTTGCATGCACTAAGTATTGGTGTTGCACAGTTCAGAGATGGTGATGCACGTAAAATATTTTTGCGTGGGGTGTGCACACTAAATATTGGCATTATGCGGTGCAGAGCTAGTGATGCACGTAAAATATTGGTGTGCAAGGTGTGTGCACTAAATTTTGGCACTGCGTGGTGCAGAGCTTGTGGTGCACGTGTAATGTTGGTGCATAGTGTATGTGCATTGAATATTGGCGTTGTGCAGAATTGGTTGGTGCACACATAATATTGTTGCACAGGGTGTGTGCATTGAATACTCATGATGTGCAATGTAGAATTGTTGGTGCGTGCATAATGTTGGTGCAGAGTGCATGTGCGTGGAATATTGGCATTGTGTGGAGCATAGTTGGTGGTGTGTATTGAGTATTGGTGCACAGTGTGTGCACAATGAATATTGAAATGACGCGGAGCAGAGCTGTAATGTCTATGGAATATTGGTGTGTGACACAAAAGTTGTGTGAATTATATATTGGTGCATGAAACAAAACTTTTTCACATTAAATATTAGTGCACGGTATAAAAGTTATGCATATTGAATATTGGTTTGTTGTACATGCGCTAAATATTTCCATTGCATGTGTAGAACTTGTGTGTGTTGAATATTGGTGCAGAATACAGAATTGATGCACACACAGGGTTTGAAAAGGAAGAAGAAAAGGAGAAAAGGGAAGGAATTTTTTTTATGATAGGAACATGTCGATATGGTGGTTTATCACAACAGTAAACTAGTGATTTTTCGTGAATATTTTGTAGTTTTGAAAGTCATAATCTTGTAGGGAATTTTTGAGGGCCTAAACAGTGTTTTTAGGAGTTATAATTTTTGAGACTGTAAGTGTTGTATGCACCACAAATATTCTATCTATATTAAATAAAATAACTCTAATAGATATTTCCAATGAGCTATTTCAGGTGTAAAATAGATCTTGTATGAGAAAGTTAAGGTTGAAACCGTGCAAGGTAGAATTTCGACACCAATTTACTTCCAGAGGGAATTACTCCTTGCTCATAAGTCGATTTGGGGTGTAGGAGTAGTTTATGGAAATATTGTGAACCATAGAAGAAATCCATGGATTCATATTAGGAATTTGAGTATCTAAACATGTATAGGAGGAGGGAGAAGACACTTGTAGCATTTGGTACCAAAAAATAGTAAATGGGTAATATTCGTATGACTATAACTTGTTTCTCAGAAATCATAATGGAGCAAGGAAATAGTCATTGGAAAGGTATCAAATAGAGGAATCCAAATAATCACCCAAAAATGTGAATTGAGTAGTAAAATTCACAAGAAATCATAAATAAGAGTTCTTATGCACTTTAAGAGCAGATTTGTGCAAAATTTTATAGATTTGTTGAATTATTTTTTCTAACAAATACTATTGCATGCACATTTTGCATAATTAAGGGGAAATGGAACAAAAACAAATTAGTAGAGAGACCAAAGACATGGAATATGCATAGAGAAATTAAAACCATAAATATGAAGTTAGGGGGTTGTATGTTAGCATGGTAATGTAATGACTGAATCAAAAGGGCATGGTGAAGGTAAAGAGGAGAGCATTAATCTAGTATATACAATAAAGAGTCTACAAAGAGATGTACTAATCTATAAGGTTGATAATAAGAACCTTATGAAATATTAGGAGAATAAGAATGGATTCAACCTCAAGTTGTTGCAGAGCTTGGATAGGATAGAGAAGAAGATGAACAAAGAGACAGATTCAAGTAAGTCAAAGGATCATAAATATCATTCCAAATTGGAAGAATCTAGAAGTGTTGGTAGACATCATCGTCATTCACCAGAAATCCAAGTTATGAGAGTTGAAATTATTCCAAGTTTATCTCCTATCAGAAAGCATGGGAGGAGTTTTGGAGTGGATGAATTACAAGGGGAGATGAGAAAGATCAAACCCCCTACCTTTGATGGTGAGCAAAAAAAATATGAGGATGCATAGGATTAGTTGTTGGGATGAGGAAGTATTTACAATAACACAATTATTCCTCACATGCAAAAGGTAGAATTGCAATTTACCAGCTTAAGGGAAAAGCATCAATGTGGTGGAACTAGATAGTCCAAGTCACGGGGTCTTCACTAAATGAACATATGACATAGCACGTTTGTTCATGGGATATTAAATAATGCCCCTAATTTCACTAGATGTTGATAAATATCTCTCAAATTCATTTTGTTGAACCCCCCTCCCAATACCTATAAACCTCCATGCACCCCAATCCCCCACCCCCATGCACCTACAATATATTGACTCTATTTTTCATAATTAAAAAAAACCCTTTATGAATGAATGTGATAACATATTGGTAAAAAATGTGAATCCCCTATGGTCCAATTAAAGAACATTGATGAGAAGAGGATCACTTGGAGGGAGTTCAAAAAGAATTTTCAGAAGAAATACTTATCGAAGCATTATTATGATAGGAATATGAAGGAGTTATTTGAACTCAAGCTTGGGAGCATGACCATGGATGAATATGAGAGAAGATTCTTGGAGCTTCTGAGGTATTTTTATTTCATCAAATATGAGAAAGTAAAGATTCAAAGGTTCTTGAGTGGGTTACCTTCAATATTTAGTGATGAGATACAATATGATGATTGAAAGACATTGGAGGAAGCAATAAGGAGAGCCAAGTGCATATATGATTAGCATAGAGGAAGACCAAATTTCCAAAAGTCTTGGGAAGACAAGAATAAAGGTAAGATGGAGTAGAGGAAGAAAGGGCATAAGCTACCATTCTTTAGAAATAGTTATTAAGGGTAACTAGCTCAAAATGAGCCCATAATGTCAAAAATGTTGGGAAAAAATACAAGGCAACATCATATTAAATGTTGGGGTTGTGAGGGAGATCACATGTACATAGATTTTCTTCATAGAGGTGAAAGAGTGAATAAGGTTCAAAATTTACATCAGGCTAATACAATTGAGTACATGGGCAGAAGCATGCCAAGGATCTATGTAACCTTGGACAATAAGAAAATTGAATTTTAGTCTCATATGATTGAAGTATAAGGTAAGATCAATGATCAACCTATAGTTATTTTGATTTATTCAAGAGCTAGACATAGTTACATGGATCATACTATTATTGATAGATTTCATTTTCAAAGAAGCGAGAATGGGAAATCTTGATTGGTCCATCTAACTACGGGAACTAAAAGAAGAATCAATGAGTTAGTTAAGGGTTTCCCAACGGACATGAATGGATTGAGCATAAAGGTAGATTTTAATAGCATACCTTTGGGTTCCTATGATTTCTTAATTGGTATGGATTGGTTAGTTAAGCATCATGTTGTCATGGATTGCTACAATAAGGTATTCACTTGTTTAGATGAGAAAGGGAACTTAAGAATAGTTCAAGATATTCCAAGGGAAGTATCTATCAGAGAAATTTCATCCTTGCAACTGAAAAGAAGCTTCAGAAAAGGATGTCAAATTTATGCAGCTCATATGGAAGAGGCAGCTAAGGATAAAGTGACAAGTATTGAAGATGATTTAGTCTTGATAGATTATGAGGATGTATTTAGAGATATATTAGGGTTTCCACACAAGAGAGATATGTATTTCTCCCTTAACTTGATGCATGGAGTTGTCCCCATGTCCAATACTCCTTATAGGATGAGTACACCAAAGTTGAAAGAATTGAAAATGCAGCTAGAAGATTTTTTGAAGAAGGGGAATATATGCCCAAGTTTGTCACCATGGGGTTCCCCAGTGTTATTTGTGAAAAATAAAGATGGTGCCTTGAGGTTGTGCATTGATTTTAGACAACTAAACAATGTGACCATGAAGAACAAGTATAATTTTCCAAGGATAGATGATCAACTAAAAAATTAAAATATATTCTCCAAGATTGACCTCAGGTTAGGCTACCATCAGGTGAGGATTAAAGAAGAACATATTAACAAAAAAAAATTAGAAAAATTTATGGCCATTATGAGTTTAAAATTGTGTCATCGGGGTTGTCAAATGTACCAATTGTCTTCATGTGTTTGATGAATGGAGTTTTGAGAAGTTATTTTGATAAGTTTGTCATCTTCTTATTGGATGGCATAATTATGTACTCTAATTATGAATAGGAGCATGAGAAACACTTGAGAATGGTGCTACAAGTATTGAGGGAGAATCATATCTATGAAAAGTTGAGCAAGTGCTCATTTTATTAGAGGAAAATACATTATTTGGGCCATATAATTTCTGAGGAAGGGATAGAAATGGACCCTAAGAAGATAAAATCCATTGAAGTATGACCAACAAGAAATAATGTATGAGAGGTGAGATCATTCATGGGAATTATTGGTTATTACATAAGATTTATTGAAGCTTTTTCAAAGATTGTGCATCCAATCACTTCTTTGCAAAAGAAGGATGTGAAGTTAGAGTGGACCTTTGAATGTGAAGAAAGATTTCAACACTTGAAGAATTTATTGACAAGTGCACCATTATTGAATATTGTTGATCCAAATGAATATTTCATTGTGTGCACTAATGCATGCAAGGAAGGGATTGGAGGAGTCCTTACCCAAAATGGGCATGTGATATGTTATGTTTCAAGGAATTTGAAGGAACATGAGAGGAACTATGTCACTCATGATTTAGAATTGGAAACCATATTTCATGCCTTGAATATGTGGATAAATTATCTTATGGGAAAAATATTTGAGTTGAGTACATACCATAGTGGTATTAAATATTTGTTTGGACAACCAACTTTGAATGCCAGACAAACCAGATGGTTGGAATTCCTTAACAAGTATGAATTTTATATAAAGCATATCAAAAGTAAGGAGAACAATGTGGATGATATACTCAACAGGAGGGTTCATGAAATGCATGCTACAATCATTAGAATGTACAAATCTGATTTAAAAGATAGAATTTGGGAAGCTATAAATTCGATCCAACATTATTTGGAAAAAGAAGAAAAATTACAGTAAGAAATTTTTTGTAGAAAATTAAAGATTATGAGTTAAGAGAGAATGGAATCCTCATGTACATGGGTAGATTTTATGTTCCTAAATATCAGAAGATGGAAAATATGGTGTTGCACAAGATGCATAATGTGCCTTATATTGGGCACCAAGGTTACTAGAAAACCATTGCAATTGTAAAGAGCCAATATTTTTGGCATGGTATGAAGAAATAGGTGGTTGAGTATATTGCCAAATTTCTATAATGTCAAAATTTCAAGGATAAGAGTAAACATAAAACATGTTTGTTACATCTATTTCCCATTCCTTAGTGGAAATGGGAGGTTGTGACAATTGATTTTATCACCAAGCTACCTTGAATGGTGAAGGAGAAAGATTCCATCATGGTGATGGTGGATAAGCTAATAAAATTTTCTCATTTTATTCTAGGGAAGCTCACTCACAATGCAACTAACATTTCATATGTTATTATTCAACGAATTCAAAAATGATAAAAAAAAATCAATGAATTACAGTCCACTTCGAGGGGGAAACCTCCTTTTACAATATATCCAATTCATAATACAATATGAGATGAGATAATATGATCCTAAGACTAGGTATCCTTGATATATATAGGAGATAAAGGGGTACAATTATGATGAAAGGGTGCAAAGAAGGATTATATCCTACCTACACATATAACACTAGAAATGTAATAATTCAATATCTAGATCTTAATAAGGGTTTTATACATAACACGAGGTTTTTCCTAGGGCTTAACATGTCCCTCCCCTTTAAAAAAAGTGTTTTCCTCAACACTTGACTAACCATGGATGCTAATGTATGAATAAATCATCTTCCCATGTCGCCTCATCCGCTAGTAGGTTCTTCCATTTGACAAGGTACTTTGTAATAGCCCAATTTTTCAACTTCTTAATTCTTGTTTCAAGGATTGTTTCTGGCTCTAGTATGGTTTTTCCTTCTTCATTTATCTCTTGTAAAATAATTTGGACTAGGATCTTGTTGTCGATGACTTTCTTTAAGAAAAAAACATCAAAGACTAGTAGTACACGTGATAATTTGCGGTCCTTCTTTTGTTTTTTGAGGTATGGTTGTAGTCTTAGAAATACCCAATCCCCCACTTCAAATTCCCTTTCACTACGATGTTGATATGCTTGTTGTTTCATCATATTTTGTGCCATAACCAAGTTGTCCTTCGATATTTTGAGGACCTCTTGTTCGTTCCCTATGTGGTCCTATGTTGCTTGAACCTTTTTATTCCCTTTCAAGGGTGATGTAATGGATGGAGGATGATATCCATAAAGTTCCAAAAAAAGGATAATTTTTTTATGAAGTATGGAAGGATATGTTGTACCATCATTCCTCCAAGGGAATCCACTCGACCCATTGTTTTTATTTATCGAATGCAAAACAATGAAGATATAATTCTAGACATTTATACAAAATATCAATTTTTCCATCAGATTGAGGATGGTAACATGAGTTGTGAGCCAATTGAGTACCCAAACAAGAAAATAATTCAATCCAAAAATATCTCATGAAAATTGGATCTTTGTCACTTACAATAATATTGGGGGCTCCATGTAGCTTTTGAACTGTCTCTGTGAATGATTCGACTATTTCACTTGCTTTAAAAGGATGATAAAGAGAGAAAAACGGGCATACTTTCTTTATCGATCCACTACTACCATGATGACAATATTTCCATTTGAATTGGGTAAACTTGTAATAAAATCCATTGAAACTTCTTCCCAATGTTGACTTGGTATAATTAATGGTTGGAGGAGACTTGGAATATTGATTGTATCTCCCTTATTCTGTTGGTAAACCAAACATTCAGGTACAAAATTTTGAACATCAATTTTAATACCTTCCTAGAAAAAATTATTCTTGATCCCATGGTTTTTTTTCAAGAATCTCGAATGTCCTCCTATAGGAGAAGTGTGCAATTCCAGAAGGACCTTCTATTTGAGTTCGGAATTATTACATAAATATAGGCGATCATGATACCATAGAAAATAATTATTCCATACAAAATTATCTATTGAACTGGGTTCCTCATGTAGTTGTTGAATGATCTTCCATACCTCTTGATATTGCTTCCATTATATCCTTACTTCTTTCACCCAATTAGATTGCAAAATACAAATAGCACATAGTGAATCTTTTGTTTCTTCTTCTTTCCTTGAAAGGGCATCTGCCACAACATTATGCTTTCCTATTTTGTAGATAATTTGAAAGTCATAACCCAACATATTTGTAACCCATTATTTTCTCTCTGAAGATAATCATTTCTCCAAGAAGTACTTCAAACTATCATTATTTGTTTTTACATTGAAGTGTCTTCCTATTAGGTAAGGGTGTCATTTCTAAATTGTGTGTAGTATGGCCAACATTTGTTTTTCATAAATGGGTTTGAGTAATTTTTTTCCTTTAAGTTGGTTGCTTTCAAAGGAAAGGTGTTAAGTAGCTAGAGAGGTAGTGGGGGGCAGAGAGCCCATAGTGATAATAGTGGGGGGGCAGAGGGTCCATAGTGATAATAGTGAAGGCCATTCAATGTAAGATGGACTAGGTGCATTGTAGTATTAAATAAGGCCCACTATGGTAGTTAGATATAATGAATGTAAGAAGACTTATTAGAAGGTTACACTTATAGAAGGTTCCTCCTCTAGAATGTTCATAGGTGGTTGGAATAACTATATAAAGGGGTTCAATCAACGTAATGAAACAAGTTGAGAAGTATTTCATTTGGAGCGTGTAGCTCATTAGGAGGTTTCCCCCTCGAAAAGGCAAGTGAACAAGAGAGGATCCCTTCCATAATAGGATCCATTGTATGGTGTTTCCCTACCTCAAGTGTTTTCTTATAATAAAGTGTGGTTTATTCGATATTCTTATTTGAATATTTGTGGTGTTTCATTATGAAAGTATTTGGTACTTAAAAATTGGTATCAAATCCAATTTTTAAGTACCAAAAACTGAATACAAAAGCACCACAATAGATATAGAAGAACAATATGCAAAATCTATTTTATTAATATCAAACCCTTAGGGTAGGGAAACACCATACAATGGATCATATTATGGAAGAGATCCTCTCTTGTTCACTTGCCTCTTCGAGGGGGCATCCTCCTATTGATCTAACGCTCCAAATACAATACTTATCAACTTGTCTCATTACATTGATTGAACCCCTTTATATAGTGCTACCAACCACCTATGAAAATTCTAGAGGGGGAACCTTCTAAGAATTTTTCTTACATTCATTATATCTAACTACCATAGTGATCCTTATTTAATACTATAGTTGACCTATTCCACCTTACATTGAATGGCCTCCACTATTATCACTATGGGCCCTCTAGGCCCCCCCACTACCTCTCTAGCTACCTAACACCCAAGGTGGGACTATGAATCCACAGGGAAAACACTACCTAACCAAACTAAGGTCTGGAAAAAAAATCAATAAAGAACAGGATCAGTTGTATACTCCACCAACAGTTCTCATCTCACAACCTCTCATTTCCCATAGCTTGTCCCACCCAAGGAAATGTACCCCCTTCTCTACCAAACACTCCTTCAAGTCATCCCACTTCCCTTCCAAGGCTTCAACAACAAGCCAGCTAGGAATTCTCAGAGATCTGTAGCACTTGGAACACAAGGTTGTCCAAGGAGCTACAACAACCACTAGACCAGCACACCAAGAAAAGCATTCTGAACAATTCTCTCACATAGAGAAAATTTCTCTATAGGCCTAACAACATGCTTCTTCAACCCAAACTATTAAGGATTTACAAGGCAACTAGCTTCAACTCACACTCCAGCAAAGGTACAAATGATGGATGCTAAGATGAGTGAAAAAAATTGGAAGAATGACAAAAAGAGTTTAAATTACACTAAGTTCCCCACACTATATTGCATGTTCCTATATCGAGACTTGTCACTCTAGGAAATTCCTTTGACTCCACTTGGTAATTTGTTCCTCTCACTTGGGAACTTATGATAAATTAAAACATAAATCTTATTAATTAGGAATAATATTATTGTATTGCTTGGCATAAGCCCCCATGACTTAGCCCCTTCTTTCCCTCTTATGGAGTCTTAGCCCTAGGGGTGATTTAAGAAACTCCCCTAAATTTGTATGTATAATAAATGGGTGAATCCCCATGATACATAGGAAACTTCAAAGGCTATTTTATAAATAATATAAGATGTATATATAATGTTTTTTCTAATCTTTTACTATTTTATAAAATCTTGTAAGATCTTGGCGAATCTTTCATTGAATTATAAAATATTGTAAAATCTTGGAGAATCTTTCACTGAATTATAAAACATTGTAAAGACTTGGTGATTTTTTTTATAAAGTCTAAAACCATGTATAATAATAGGAGAATGTATTAATTAAATTGTAATATAATCACTTTACATATTTGGAAAAAGAAACATAACTTTTCCATCCTCTAAACAACGTTGCAAGCATTAGGGGTTGTGTTTTTCAAGGTTCTCATTGTACACTTGCATATCCCTCTATAAGTTTTGATGATATTTAACCACAATGTTCATATGTGTTTATCCTTACCACCACTTCTATCAAGCTTAGGATATATTAATCTTTGCTCTGCCACTTCTATTATGGATTATTTATTACTGATTCATCAATTATGAAAGGACCCTTCAAACAAGTTCATCATAGGATGTTCCTAAATCGGAGTGCACATAATTATATCAATGAATAACTCCAAAAGTATAAGTATATTGATAGGTCACATTCCATGCATGACTTCCTCTCTAATAATCTATTTGCACCCAAAAAGAACCCCTTTCCAAGGAATAGAGGTCACTGTTACCCCTTATATTTTTGTTAGCTTATAAAAAAGTTAAGAGACACATAACTTTGTAATAAATGTTGGGCATAGATTAGGCCTTAGAACTATAGGGAACAAAAACACCCATTGAGCATAAGTTTTAACTATTGGATACAAATGAGACCATAAAATCTTCTAGTGGGTATAAACTTAGACCTTAAAATTGGCATTTATTGCATCCAAGATTTATTGGATGATACCATAAGCAACCTCTCGAAACATCTTCAATTGAGACATTCTTCCAAGTTCTCGAGCTCTTAACTAGACCTATTTCTTCTTTGTATCTCCTTATTGTATGATAGACTTTAGTTATTTCTTAGGTCTTAGATCTCATAGATTATATCTACTTTCATAGGTGTTGCATTTTCACTCCCACTTGTGGATTGATTATGATGTACCTAGTAGTCTCTTCGACCTATTCATGGTCATTTGTTGAATAATAAAATTATCATATCTTATTTACCTTATCCATATCCAATTCACTTCTATTCAAGACAAGGTAGGGCACGACACTTGTAATTATTTTGATCAATTTTCTTCATTATTCGGGGAAACTAGTTAGAGATATTCTCACCACGTGCTTCAGTGCTTTTGGGCTCACACCTGCAAGTAACTCGCACACATCACTTATCCAAAATGTCATATACAAGTTTCCTACACTCAAGGTGCATGTGGGAAAATGTATGGGAAGGATTTTCCTACACATTAGGTGTAGGTAAGTACCTAAACTGGGATTTTTGCACAAACTGACCAAAATGTGTATCTAGTGATGCCAAGTCTAATTTCACAAGACAAATTCTTAAAATCATTGTCCATGTGTGTGATTGTACTCCAAATGGGAAAAATGTAGATGTAATTGATGCCAAAAGTCATCATGTGATGTTGCATGATGTGACATTATGTGTCCCATCAATATCCTAAAACAATGGCTTCCCATACTCACACCCACTGACCCTAGCAAAACTTGGATATTATTTATTACTACAACAAAATTTCAGTTGTGGCATTGTCCAAATTCTTTCCAAGATGAATAAATTGAACAATATTGTGCATTATTAAGGAATCTAACAATAATGAACGGATTGAACCTCGATCACTATTCTAGTCACATGGGTGATTTCCTTGAAAAATCAGTTGATTACAAGACACAAAAGAGAACAAAGAACAACTTTATAGTTATGAAAAAGAATAGGAATACTAATAAAGAACTAAATAACATGGTCACATGCACCGCACATCTTGTATATAATTTTTTCCAGGACTTCATCCATTTGAGCTACAAAAGTTCGTATTTTGTTTCCTTTCCAACAGACTCTAGAGTATCTTTCAACATCCAAGCAATAAGAGAGAGATATTGTCCTTACTAGTAGTAAAGATCCAATGAGTGTGTCAAAGGGATTTTAGTGGGATAGATGTTGAAGAGTGAAACACAACTATGGTTGGTGAGTTTGAGACATTGATGAAGAATCATACTTAGTGATTGACCCCATTACCTACAAGAAGAAATCTTTTGGGATGTTAGTGTGAGTGGGAAAAGTATAACACATGTGGATATATTGAAAGATGCAAGGCTATATTGGTCACCAAGGGTTATCCCCAAGAGGGGATGACTTCAAGTAAAATTTTCATCAATGGTGCAAGAAAACAAATTGAAGCATGAAATGTAATTAAGAAGCCAAGACCAAATGTGTATGTTATTGTCTTTCCATAGGACTTGGACAATTTCTCTAGTAACTAATTCTATATTGTACATCAATGGATTTACCCAAATTGTATCCAGTGTAATAAATATATTGTTACTCCATCATACCTAAGCCAATGACCAGTGTATTCAATCATGGGAATAAACACATTTGGATCACCTTAATAAAAAATAATGTTAAAATAGCTCATGTACAAGTTCAACACTTTGGTCCTGCCCAAGTTGGGCCAATAGTCAAATTTAAGTTAAATGACGATGATATAAGAAATTAATAAGATACAAAAAATAAATATTGAATATATCAAACCATTAGAAGATCCCCCATCTATCACTTTCCCTTCAAAATGATCATTTAGAATATGTGACCTAGAATATGTTAAGAGTAAAATTTGAAAATGTTATCGGACTTTCCTTGGGTAATAGAACCATAGACTAATCAAGGAAAACTTTAATGAGGATAATCATAAGTTACAATAATTGAAACTTTCTAACCTCGGTGATAATTCATGGAAAATACAAAAAATGGAATTTTTTACATGACTATCTTGTCTAGAATAGATTTCCATATTATACACTCATGGTGACTCAAGCAACTGCCACTAAATGGGAGATAAATAAACTGCATAATACCCATGTCAAATATGAGCTTGTCTTTTTTATTGTTCAAAGAATCTACCTTCTATCCTATGAGTGAACTATGCAACTCATCCTTTTAATTATTAGTGCAGGGAGGGTTTTATACCACTTTATTTAATTTATTCCTTTGATTTGAAGAACCCAATTCTTTCTCTTTCTCTTTATATAAAGACCACTAGTAATGAGAATGAAACCTATTCTAAATTAAATATGATAATTAGTATCCTTCTGGAATATCTTATAGGAATTATTGGCAACCTTCCTTGGGGTAATCATTGTGCAACATATCTTTGTGTGATCCTCCTTCATCTTGACCTTGTCACGATCACAACTGTTAAGAACCAAATATCAATATAGCATAGAAAATCCTTAGAAAAAGTACTCAACGATTTGAAAAAGAGATAATTTCAGATAATAAGCCTCTTCGAGGGGGCAACCTCCTTTTACCCCACTTAAATGTTCAAGTACAAGATGATTCAAAATGAAAATGTATC
>ML789283.1:188827-235425 GCA_009831015.1 Picea engelmannii
TCATGTTGAATGTTATCCTTTAAAGTTCCTATGAATACATCAATCAAGTGCTCATCTGGAATATCGGTTACCTTTATATTCAATCTTTGGAATTTCTCAATGTGCTCGGTAACTAAACCCTTTTGCTTGAGATTTATCAATTGCCTAAAGAAGGTATTGCTCCTTGTATCCTCATAGTGTGCTATCATTTCTTCCGTGAAAATTATCCAAGTGACAAGTGATTTGCGAGAACAAAGCCATCGATACCATACAAATTGATTAGGTTCTAAATATAAAGAAGCAATTTGTACCTTTTGTGTATTGGAGATCAAAGAATTTCTCCATCTGAAGTATCCATGTGATTGGGTCCTTGCCATCAAACTTCCTCATATAAATCTTAGGAACGTGGTTGGTCTTCAAACCAAAGTTGGAGTTTCTCCATCCTTGATTCACCTTCCTTGTGTCCTCATCATGAATTTCATGGGATGCATTTTCACTTTCAGGTGTCTTCTCTGTTACAAAATTTTTCAATACTTCCATGATCTCCCCTTTTAAACCATATATCTTAGTATCCAACTTAGCTTCCATTGAATCCATCTTATTTTGTAGTTCATTTATGTCCCTACGCATTTCTTCACCTTCATCAAGAATCCAAGTAAGATTTTCTGGAGGCTTATTTGGTGTAGAAGTTCCCTTTTTGGGTGGCATGTTGGCCAAGTATCACTTTTGAACCTTGATTTTGAGGTGGTTCTGCTAGACAATATTTCTTATGTTGTATCTCCCAAGTTTCGGCCCTTATGGGTATGAAAATTTCTTCTATGTATTTCTCTGATATTTCTTCTCTGCAATGCCACATGTCTGATCAAAATTGGATGTGCCAAGTGGAATTTACGGTAACTTCCCCACAACTTGCCAATTTTTTTCCTTTCCAAAAGATCTCACTTATATAGTGTGCCCCGCACAAAATAATTGATATAAAATTTTGAACCTCACACCAAAAATACTACAAACTATCCACGATCCAATGAAACTAGTCCCACACAGGTTGGATACTCTAGGAAGAAGTTATGATTGTTTTACCTAGCACACCTTCTTGAGACTAGTCAATATGACTAGTCAGATACCCAATCTTACACAGGGTGTATCTACAAATTTAAGATGACCCAGAAGCTGAAATATTTACCACATATACCTTACTAATTTCTGTAAATATCCTCCATAGTTCAGGGTCTGAAATGTTACAGAAAAGTTTTTATAGCAAAAATTCCGCAATGACTCAGTTCAGGATGATTCCAGAACCCTGTATTTTACAGGTTGTATCTCCGAAAGTATAAGTCCTTAGGAGATGAATTTTGAACCCAACATACCTTGATCCATCTACTAAATATCCTCCAATCCATTCCTTCTGAAATGATGTAGAAAAAAAGTTATAGCAAAAATTCCAAGGTGTCTCAGATGTAGCAGCGAAACCCCAAGACCTTGAGCTCTGATACCATATGTTAAGAACCAAATATCAATATAGCATAGAAAATCCTCAAAAAAAGTACTCGACTCTTTGAAAAAGAGATCATTTCAGATAATAAGCCTCTTCGAGGGGGAAACCTCCTTTTACCCCACTTAAATGTTCAAGTACAAGATGATTCAAAATGAAAATGTCTCCTTGGTATATATAGGAGACTAGGAGGTATAATTACAACTAATGGCCTAAAGCCGACATAAATAAAATAACATTGCTAATAGAATATGCCCCAATTAAGGGGTAATGAGCCAATATTAGGGCTTAACAACAACTCTCGACATTTTATAGCGGTCTAAATGTTGTGCAAGGTTTTACTAAAATTGGCGAACACCTGGATTTTAAATCGACTAGCAATGAATTTGGCAATCCACCATACTTGGCATTATGCCTAAACTCCAGTTAATTCTAGCAGTATTTACATTGGTTCCACTAACTGAATTATCCAATGAATCTTAATACCACACTGCCACAGTCGCCCATATGACCGATACCCCCACAGTTTGTATAAATAAAAAAAATTCAATGAGAGGACAAGATCATTTTTTAATTGGCAATCCAACGGTCATTATCATTTTCACCAAAAGGTAGGGGGCCTGACAGGTCATCCCGGGCTCCAGGCTGGTGAGCTTCTCGTGGAGTCCAAACACCTAGAGTCCCCACCATACCTCTGCACTCTGCGTTGATATAGTTTATAGACAGCAATGTATATAAACCCATACGAATCGTTTTACACAAGCAATGTGGGACTAAAACTCAACAGGTCGTTTAATCAGCATCATTGATCTCTTGATCGAACGGTTGTCAAGTCTCGCCTTCATCATCTCTGCAATATACTTGATAAATTATCTAATTGCAAGTCCACTACATCAAGTGCTTGCATAAGATCCTCCACTTCAGTTTTTGGCTGACAAGGCATCATGCAAGGATATGATCTTCTCTTGTATTCCCTTTACAAAAGCCTCTCATGCTCGGAATTCCATGACACTGAGCTCCAACGAGTGGAAATCATTGTGTAACATAATATGTATGAAGTCTTTGATAGCCAACAATAAGTTTTCATCTATCTCAGCATTGTATTTAGTAGTAAAATCAACATGATCTATGGATTGCGGAGGTTGAGAAATGTTTGATGCTAACCTTCTTCCACTAGTTACTACCATTACATGTCTTTCAAAATGTGATCTATCTACATCCTTAATATTCATATTCTCAAGTTCTGCCATGGCACTGTTGAAAGCATCATGAAGGATGGTAATACTTCTATGTAACATACCAATCTCAACATCCTTTTGTTTTGTGAGATCATCGAGAAATCTAGCATTTTCCTTTAGAGACTCAAAATATTCTTCCAAATGTGCAACTTTCTGCACTGCAATCTGCGAAACATGGGACACATATGTAGCCATAATTCAACTCTTTGGATACCCACTACGATGCTTACAATACTCTCTTGGTAACAAAAGAATTGTAGATATTTAATGGCTTCAATCACACCCTTTGTGGTAGACACCATATGGGTTGGGTATGTTATTTACATGTAGCATTTTGGATGTGATTCCAAATAAATATTTTCAAGGTGCATTCATGCAACAGTCCCCCAGCATTATCAAAACAGTAATTTGGAGCAGAAAGAATGGTGACCATTTTATTTGGGCAATCCAAGTAATGAAGCTCTGGTTTGACTTTAATAGGACTGCACATGTTTGAGACATAATTCTCCAATGATTCTGGTATATTCCCTATGTCCCCTGATTTAAAATGAGATATAGCATTACCATTCATCACTGTCTCATGAAAGAATAAATATTCTAGTACAAACGTGACATTCTTCACGGAGCTTGTCTCAAGAAAATCTACATCTTGTACTTTCTTTAACCTTTTGAATACAACAGTGGAAAATTATGTTCTTTTCTTTTCTTTTCAAGTCTATAGGTTCAAGTCTATTTTTGTTTGTTCAAGTCTCTTCCTTGTTTATTCAAATCTATTTTTTCTTGTTGCACCATGTAGTAACATAGTGTCTAAAAATAGAGTGCCATAAAATAGAGTGCCAACCATCTGCTTTGTCATCATACTACCTTATCCAACAATGACATAAATGTCATGATAGGCAATGTCTCTCATCTAATTGACACTAGGGCCATTCTCATCTATTTGACATCAGTGCTAATGCCATTAATGCCAACCTGTATTGACACATTGCCAACAACCATCTTCTTTGTCATCATAGGCAATGTTGTTATATTTTTGTTGTAGATCACTATGCATAGTCTAAAAGTGAGGGAAGGTTCACTAATTGGGCATGCCATATCCTTGATTGCACCATTTGGTACCGGAGAAAGATTTGAAGCTCTAGGAGAGTGAAGTAAGTGAGAGGAAGTATCAAATAATATAATATAATATAGGTAAGATAATTTTATAAATGTCCAACAAACGACCACAAAGGTTGTTCAATGAGATCCGAGACTCTCTTGCATTATTTGAAGAGTACAAGTCCCCATATGGAACCAAGATTTACCCCTCAAAATGAAGGGCCATTTTTGAGACAGACCTTTCAACAATATAGATCTGAAGATGAACTTGGGTGGAAGAATAAGCAGGACACTTAACATGACTGATATCTTTGGCATGTCCTTTTGAAGATATATTGGTTAAGGGTTAGAATTATGTTTGTTGAAATGATAGTGTATCGTTCTAGTTGCCTTTTGGTCATACTGATGATTACTCTTTCTAACTTTGTGGATTCTTCTATGGCATTAACAATGTGACTTATAAAGTTAGCATAGAACATTTATGTTGCTTGTTGGGATTCTTCAAAGAGTATCATATGGGTGTCTTCTTGTAGCTTTATAAGAATTTGGGATTCATTTCCAGACTTCTGCAGAAATATTGTTGGTTGTTGATGGAATTTTAGGCCTAGTATTCACTCTACATTCAAATAAGTCAATGTTTATTATACCTTTCAATCATGTACTCTAGTGATAATTTTGCAATTTGGATTGGTGGAATTGAGTCATTTTCCAAATGCTGCTACTTAATTCGGATGGTTACTAAATTTGTCACAAAAGTAGAGGTGCTTATTATTTGGCCAAAAATTGCTTAGAATCGGTTAAATAAAGAATAGTCGGCTTCATAAATTCCTCACTGAGGAAAGTGTCAGAAATGGTCTCAATGCAAATAGATACAAGGAATCTAAAACTATTGTCAAGGCTACTAGAATAATGCCTCCAAGAAAATCTAAGATTCGTATCCACTATGATGAAAAATAATTGATGAGATATGCCTTAGATAAACATGGACTAGTAGCATAGGAACCTGGTGCGTACAACTCATTAATGTTGCAAAAAACTGTAAACTGGTAGCTTGAAGGATTTGTGAAAATATAGGTTCTTCTTCTCAATCTAGCTGAGGAAATATACAATTGAACTGAAGAATTAAGATGATTCATTTTTTAGCATATTGTGGGATTTAGGCATGTAAACTGTTGCATTACATGTATTTAACTGGATATTAGGTTCCATCTTTTCCTGTGGCAATAGATGGACTATCCAGCTTCAACCTATTTATATTTTTCACATACATTGAATTTCCAAATTATTGAAGTTGTATATGTCTGTCCATATCAGTTGTGATTATCTTTTGTTTGAATATAATAGGTGGGTTGGTTTTTTCTCCTGTTTGGCATATTGATTGAACTGGCCCTGTTTCAGTTCACTAGAGAAAGGGATCCAAGCTTGATTGCTTTAGACCATGAAATTTGCAGGCTTTTACAATAATGCTAAATTTGCACAAGATTCTACAATAAAGCTTAATGTGCAATGCCTTGAATATGTTTGTATATAGTCCATTGATAATTCTTTATTACTTGGTAGTTATTAATTGATAATGGTTTATTACTTGACAGTTTGTGTTGCCCTTGTATTTTGGAATGCTAAACACATGTTCTATTGAACTTGGTAATATAGTAGTTTCCTTTTATGTTAAGTTGAGGTGAGATTTCTGAATTTGCATTAATTGTTCTATAGTGAAATTTCCACACAAGAGAGCCTCAAAGAAGTCAACATATCAAAGAATCATCTTGAACAAGTTGAAGATAAAGCTTAGACATGCACTTTTCTTTCTTTGATCTATCATTTCTACCTTATGTATTCTTTGTAACTCTTTACAAGTGTTTGACTAAAACAAATGAACTTGAGTAGACTTAAAGTTCTACATGGAAAATTAACTTAGACAATTCTGGTAAATTAGAATGAATGGTTGAACTTGTCATTTATGGGGAGAACAATCATATCACTAACCTTTAGTTCTTGCATGGATTTACTCCAATGGGCTTCTAATGTTCATAATTGCCTTGTATCATTTTAGAGACTAAATTTATTTCCTTTTATTCTTATTAAGAAAAGACTTATTGTTAAATAATTTGGCTCCCCAAGGAAAGGACACAACAACTTGAGGAATCATGTCATGGTATGTGAATGTGGTAACTATAATTCAAGGAAATTATCCATAGTTTAGACTTATAAGAACTCATTGTGGGATAATTTGGGTTTTTCAAAACTAGTGTGGATTGCACAAATTTTCCACATTGGCAAAGGACTAACATTGCACTAGGTGCTTTGTTAATCATGTCTTGATGTTTATTGATACCACCCTAGGTAAGCTCCAGGGAACCTTTAGTAATAAACAATCCCCTTTCTTGGGGTTGTAAGGTGTACAGAAGCATAAAAAATCAACATTCCCCTAACCAAGTTTCAATTTCCATTGCATTATCATTCATGAGGTTATCTGTTGTACTACACAAACCACTCACTTCAATCGTTGCATGAGTTCTTTTGCTTGACATTAAGGATTATTGTACATCATTGCACTATAGAGGGTTAGATAGTTTTGTGCCAAGATTAAAGAAATATGTTTGATCTTGTTTTATCAGGAATGCTAGCACTAGTTATATTACATGCTTAAGAAATGTAAACAATAATGCATTTATCACAAAATATCATTACACAAAGATGTCGTAGAAAATATATCTTTGTTAATTGAAAAATTACAAACTAATACAATGTTGTACATACAATATAACCTTGCATTAATTATCTAAAGAAATTTGTATGACTCTTAATCCCACACACAAAAGCAAGTCAAGTTCTCTAGGCTTGTATGCCATCTTACAACCTAGGGTTTTGAGGTCATTTGCTACACACGGGGACAATTTTACTTCAAAATCCATTTTTGACCAAATGGAGATGAATTTAACAAAAGTGAAAGAGGTTTTTGTCAATAACATACCAAATAACAAAATCCTCCTTCAGTTTATACATAGGTGTTATAATTTGGGATATATGTAGCACGATTTGAGGCCTATTTTTCAAGAATATTTAATTTCATGTTTTAGTCATTATTTTGTGGCACGTATTTAGAGAATATGGGAACGAATTTCGAAAATATGAGAGGTTTTTCTTCAAAACAACCTTATTTACAAAAACCTCTCCCTGTTTTGTAACAGGTATTATAGTTAAAGAGATATCACTTCATCTTTGACTCCTATTTTTACAAAGATGCAGAAAAATGTATCCTATTGTCTTATTGGCATCCAAATTACAATGAAACAAAACTCAATGGCTTGTTATGTTGATCCCACCTACTTGAGTTGACGACAATAGTAGATAGACACACACACTTTATTATCATTGGAGAATTCCCCAAGCATGGATTTGAGAGATTGAGTGATACACATGTTGGATGAAGGTTGCATGTCTACTAAAGTTTATGCATGCGAGGATAGGTATGGTGGTTTAAATGTTGTGATGAAGTGTTGAATTTATAAGTGGAGGTTTGAAATATTTGAATATCATACCTTGATATATTCCATTGACTTGGAACACTGGTATGACCTATAAACTATCCAATGTTTTGAAACTACCATCAATTAGGATCAAAATTTGTAATGGTGTAGGTATGCCTATAGGTGTAATTTTGAAGTTGACACAAGTGATTTTTCTTGTCTGGATGACTGTTTTTCCACCTTTTTGTTTGTTTGATCTTGGTTGGTAATGTCTCATTAGTTAGGAGGACTATTATGTCATGTTGCATGGTGCTAACTCAGGCTGCATGTTAATGTTGAATTCGTATTGTAATTGTACAATTCCTTTATAGTACTTGTACAAGCCTAGGATATACTCATTTTGGAAAAGAGAGTAGGGAATATAAATTTGCATGTTGCAGACTATTGAGAAATTATTTTATGACCCTTCTAATTCTTTGGATGATTTCTCATTAGTGCTCTGTTTTAGTGTGTCATATCATTAGTGCTCTGTTTTAGGATCTTGTCATATCCCCGACCTTTCTTCTTTGTGCCATATTTTAGGAATGGATCTATTTGTTATTATATGATTGTCTCATCCTATAGTACTTGGAATATAGTAGTGAATGCATCATTGGCATCCTTCCCATCCTAGGACTATCTGGTAACAACATGAATATTATTTTCACTGAGAGGGATTTCTAGCCAAATCCCACCTACTTGAGTCCACGAAAATAGTAGCCACACACATTTTCTTATCATTGGAGAAGTCCCCAAGCATGGGACATGCAGGAGAATGGTGATCCCAAATTTAAACAATGGCTTGAATAATGATAAGACCATGGTCTGGTCCCTCCACGGTTTTGAGTATTTTTCTAGGGAAAATTCAAGGAACAAGGCGAGGTCATGGATATCATAATCCATCAGTTGCACATGCTCCACATATCATTTCAAATGCTCATCCTTGCTAACATGCACCCATAGGTTGAATACCTCCTCTAGGTAAATTGATTATTGTACCTATAGAATGGGGGTCTTCTCCTTCCTCAAATTTTAGATTCATGGCCCATCATGCCCTTGACTTAATTGGCATTGTACATGGTGGCATTTTTCTGATGGTGGCTTTGTGCAATACCATCATCCACAAATAATCCATCATGAATCTCCTTAGAATCCCATCCATCACCAATTTATACAACTACCATGTTATCAAGTGATAATTTGTCACATGTACCACTAGCTTCCTTTGCCAACACTAATCACAATCCTTAGGTGCTAAAATTGAATTGGGGAATTCAATGAGCTCTGCAAAGAAGATTGATATGAATTCCACATGAAAGAGACCGACAACGGGTAGTTCATGAACTGTCCCTGTGGTTTAACTATTATGTATATGGGAATGATGATCAGGCCCACATTTTACTTCCTTGTCTTTACTACCACTTCAAAATCGAACTGTTTAAATTGAAATAACCTTTAGCAGATTTGACCCTCCATTTGAAATTTATTACTAGGCTAGGAGGGCACTATAACCAAGCTTGTTCCTCCCTCCATTAAAGACTCAAGTATGTTGATAAATTTCAAGAGTATAAGGGGCATGGATTGAGTTAAACACATTTCCATGGACATTTCAATTTCCACTTGTCCCTCAATTCAATTTGGTTGTTCATACAAAATTTCATAGTTTTGATAATCATGGGAGATATTGCAAATGAATCCCCCTCACCCCTCCCCATTTTGGATCATTCAACCCTAATTAAAAATAGTACCCATGTTTCCCATAGCATCTACTTCATAATTTATATGGTGAAGGACATGGTAAAAGGTTATTTGTTAAAAATGAACAAATATTCATTTTTATCTTTCTACTAGTATGTACAAGCTTGAGGATATCACTTTTGAGAGCTTCCTCATTTGTCAGACAATCACAATGGAATTTCCAATGACCACAATATTTTTCACCTATCTTGCATGAAACAACAAGAGACAAAAAAAAATACATATATTAATCAATGGTTCAATTTTACAAATCCAAATGGGGTGCACTATTCATCATACCGTAGAGAATCAGATATGCGAGTTTGCATTTTGGTCGAGAATCAGATATGCGAGTTTGCAGTTTGGTCGAGCCTCGGCGCTGAGCGGGGTCCTCCTCTCTTGGAAGGATAACAAAATATGATGTATGGACCAAACCTGGGAGTAACCCAGCCCCCTTTTTCCCATTCTGTCAAGGCCCAAAGGGGTAATAAGCAGTAGCACAAAGAACGTCGAAGATATGAAAGGTAAAATTGTAAACCTTTGTTCTGCCAAGGCCCAAAGGGGAAATTCAAATAAGCACGAAGATGTAAACCGGGGAATTCATATATGGGAAAATCCCATATAATTTATACCAGGTGGGAGGGTCAAAATGCTCTCAGAAATCTCCTTGTTCTTTGGAAATTGGGCAAAGGGAAGATTGTAGCTACCCAATGCCCATACCACAAAATCGGGGTGAATTAAACCATAAACCCCGATTTTACCAAATGGCAGGGTGAAGTTGCTATTAGAAATTTCCATACTTCTAGAAATTTGTCTAATGGAAGCTTGCCCCTCCAAATTTCAGGGGTGAAATACAATTTTTTTTCCTCTATCCCTCCTAAAAATATGGGCTAACCCTATACACGATTTTTCCCCTAAAATAAATTATGGGCTAATGATATAAGTTTTAAAAAAATCACTCCAATACAAACAATTCGCCCAATAAAAAATTGGAGGCCCCTTAATTTTGCCCATGAGCAAAATTTCGCCCCTAAAATCATCTATGCTTATCCCCCCATACTCTTTCTTATGGCTTGGTTTGCAGCAGTGATGTATTTTATTAATAAAAACAAGTGCGATTACATATTACATTTGTTTAATCTTAGTGGCCTAAATCACATAGGCACTCTAGCCTCAAAATGTATATATATATATACAAAGGCACTCTGGCCCAAAACATCTTGGCTCACCAGCCTATAAAACATATGTGAATTTACAATTTAAGTTTCATCCTAGGGGTACTACATTCCTATCCCCCTTATTTATGCACTATCCTTAGTGCATTATATACACATGTACAATAAAAAATATTCAAAAAGATGTGGGTTTCTTCCCACATGGCGTCCTCAAGTTCCCAAGTTGCATCCTCGAGACCGTAGCAGGTCCACTGGACCTTTACCAGTCCCATTGCTCGATTTTGGAGCGTCTTGACTTTCCGATCTAATATGCACATCAGTTGAACTTGAAAGTCTCCTTCTTTCTCCACCTGAATCACATTCCAATCAATTACATGATTAGCATCAAGAACATACGTTTTAAGCAAAAATACATGAAACACATTATGAATGCACATGGATGCAGAAAGTGTAAGCATGTATGCAACATAAAAATCCTTTCCAATATCTTGTCACAAGCTTTGGAAAACTCTCCAATTTAAGTGAACTCTTCCTATCTTTCACTTTCAAGAAGACATGCTCACCCACTTTAAATTCTTTATGCATCCTACCTTTGTCTGCATAACTTTTCTGCCTATCTTGGGAAACCTTTAAATTCCCCTTTATTTTCACCACTTCTCTTCCATTTCTCTGAGAAATTCTATCCCAACCACTACTCTGTCTATTGGGTTGTCCCAACTCATTATTGTTTTGCATTTTTTTTCATATAATGCTTCAAATGGGATCATCTTCAAAGATGCATGATACCCATTATTATAAGAAAACTCAACTATATGTAAATAATCTTCCCATTTTGTTTTTTTATCATACACCCTCAACATATCCTCAATCACTTTATTGACCCTCTCTATTTTTCCATCTGAATCTGGGTGATAAGTTGTGCTAAATCTTAGATTTCTCCCAAATCCTTTGAATAATCCCTTCCAAAAATTGGATGTGAACTTGGGATCTTTGTCAGAAACAATTTCTTTAGGCACACCATGTAGCATGGAAATTTCCCTCATATAAATATCTGCAATGTTAGCAACCTTATGAGTGATCTTCACTAGAATAAAATGGGTAGATTTAGTAATATTTTCCACCACCATATGACAAATGTATCCAAGTAATTTCTGAAAATGTCATTCATCAAACACATAAAGATAGATGGTGCATTTGAAAAACCAAATGGCACCACTGTGAACGCATAATGGACATGCCTTGCTCTAAATGTTGTCTTGTTGACATCCTCCTCTTTAATCCTCACATGATGGTATCCCAGCCTGAGGTCAATCTTGGAGAATATCTTTGCATCTTTTATTTTATCAAAAAGATCATCTATCCTTGGCAAAGGATACTTTTTCTTCACAGTCACCTTGTTCAACTGTCTAAAATCAATTCACAACCTCAAATTTTGATCCTTCTTCTTCAAAAATAGCACTAGAGCACCCCATGGTGACACACTTGGGTGTATATGCCCCTTCTTCAAAATCTCTTCAATTTTCATCTGTCATTCCTTTAGTTCAGGTGTACTCATCTTATAAGGAGTCTTGGACATAAGGGATGCTCTAGGAATAAGATTAATAGAGAAATAAATATCTCTCTTTGGTTGTAACCCTAGTATCTCTCCAAACACATATTCAAACTCCTTTAGGACCTTATAGTCTTCAAGGCTCGGCACTTTATCTTTAGGTGTCTCTTCCATATGCGCTGCAAATATTTGGCATCCTTTCCTTAAGATTTTCTTCAGTTGTAAGGATGAATTTTCTCTGATGGATACTGCCCTTGGAAAACCTTGAAATATTCTCAAGTTCCCTTCTTCATCCAAGAAAGTAAAAATCGTGTTATAATAATCAAGGACATCATGATGCTTGTCCAACCAATCCATACCAATTAGGAAATAATATGAACCGAAAGGTATGATATTAAATTATACCTTTGTGCTTAGTCCATTCATGTCAATTTGAAAATCCTTAACCATATCATTAATTATTCTCTTAACTCCTATAGGTAACTGAACCAACCAAGATTTCTCAAGTTTTCTTGGAAAATGAAATATTTCCACCAACTTAGGTTCTATATAACTATGACTAGCTTCTTAGTCAATCAAAATAGCTAGGTTGATTACTGATCTTACCTTCCACTTCAATCATGTGAGATTGGAATCCATCTTCCTTGTTGTCCATGGATGCATAAATATTTGGCATGCATCTACCCATGTCCTCAATTATATCATCCTACTATACATTGTGAACAGTCCTCACATTTTCACCTCTCTAAGGGAAATCTTTGTGCATGTGATCTCCCTCAAAACCCCAACATTTAATGGGTTGTTGCCTTGGCCTTTTTCCCAATGTTTCTAACATGCTAGGTTCATTTTGAGTTGGATTCCCTTGAGAATTATTCTTGAATAATGGTGGATTATACCCTTTCTTCCTCTACTCCCTTTTACCCTTCTTCTTTTCTTCCCAGGCCCTTTGGAAATTTGGTCTTCCTCTATGTTGATCATAGAGGCACTTGGCTCTCCTTATGGATTCATCCAATGTCTTAGGATCATCATATTGTATCTTGTCATTGAATATTGATGGCATCCCACTCAAGAAACTTTGAATATTGACATGTTCATCCTTGATGAAATCAACATACTTCAGCACCTCTAAGAATCTCCTCTCATACTCAGCCATGGTCATACTCCCAAGCTTGAGTTCAAAGAACTCATTCATCTTACTATCATAATAGTGTTTGGTCAAGTATATATTTTGAAAATGTGTTTTGAATTACCTCCAAGTGAGTTTCTTCTCATCAATTTTTTGTACTTTGACAAGTTGGTCCCACCATATTGATGCTTTTTCCTTCAGTTGATAAATGGAAATTCTTCATTTTTTCCGTGAGGACTAATTATGCAACTGAAAATACTTCATCCCCAATCACAAAGTCTTTGCATCGTCATCTTTCTTGTGCTCACCATCAAAGGTATGAGGCTTGATCTTGTTCATTTATCCTTGTAGTTCATCTACCATGGACCTCCTCATATGCTTTCTAATAGGGTATAAGCTTCGACTAATGTGTGCTCTTCTCACTGAATTCCTTGGTGAGTGATGATTATTTCTACTAGCAGTCCTAGATTCTCCTCTTCTAGCATGAGATATATGACTCCTTGATTTTCTTGATTTTGTCTCTTTGTCCATTTTCTTATCTATTATGTCCAATCTATGCAACCAGTTGATGTTGAATCCATCTTGCTTCTCCTTAGCTTTCATAAGCCTATCATTATCAGCCTTATAACTCTGAACATCTCTTTGCATAATCCTTAGTCTCCACCAAATTCATGTTTTCCTCTTTACCTTATCCATGCCCATTTGATTTTTTCCCAGCGTTACCCATGCTGACATACAACCCCCCAATTTCATATTCATGGTTGTAGGTCCTTTGTGCATCTTCCGTGTTTTTATTGTTCCCTTAATTCTGCAAATTGTGCATGCAATAAGATTTGTTAGATAAAACAACTCAACAAATCTATTAAATTATGCACCATTCTTCCTTTTAAATGCACCCTTCATCTAGTGAACTTAATTCAAAACACCCAATATTTTAGAATTTTAAAAAAAAATCCCATTTGGTATTTCTCATTCTCATATTTTAAGAAATCTGACCAAGTTTCACCTTAATCCAACATCCAGGTTGCTAGTTACAACCTGCTAAAGTTCTCACTATTTTCCTTTCTTTTCTTTTTTTGCACTAAATGCTACAAGAATCTTCCTTCTCATCCTGTACATTTTCTAGGTACTCATATTTTTAATATGGCTCCATATATGTCTTATATGGTTCATTCTCTTTCCATAGACTACTCCTACACCCCAAACCAACTTCTGAGCAAGGATTTATGCCCTTCAGAAGTAAACTAGTATTGAAATTTACCTTGCGTGGTTTTAGCTATAACTTTCTCACATGAGCTATGTTTTGTGAATAATTTAGCTTGTTGGAAAGCTCTCTCTGAGTTATTTCATTTAAGTTGTAAATATTTTATGTGGTGCCCACATCACTTGCAATCTTGAAAATTAGAACTTCTAAAAACGTTGTTTAGGCACTCAGAAATGCCCCGCAATATTATGCCCTTCAAAAGTACAAAATTTTCGTAAAAAATCACTAGTTTTATGTTGTTGTAGACCGCCAAATCGACTTTGCATGCACCAGTTCTTAATTATACACCCATATTCAACACTTGCAATTTCTACACGTGTAACGCCAAAATGTAGCACATGCACCACGCACCCATAATCAGTGCACACAACTTTTATATTACACACTAATATCTAGTGCACACAACTTATGTACCACACACCAACATCTAGTGCGCACAAATTCTGCATTGTGCACCAATATCCATCATGCACAACTTCCACACCATGCAACAATATCTAGTGTGCACAACTTTTGTGTCACACACCAATATCTAGTGCGCACAATTTTTGTGTCGTGCACCAATATTTTGTGCACATCGCAAGCTCTGCACCACACAACATCAAGTTTCGATGTGTTCACATCGCACACCAATACTCCCTATGCACCACCAATTCTACTTTTGTGCGACATGAATATTTAACACACACGCATTGTGCACCAACATTATGCACACACGCACAATTCTATTTTTGCACGGTGCAAATATTCAACATGCACACATTGTCTACCAACATTGTGTGCACGCCAAACAATATGCACTGCTCTCTACCAGTAATCAATGCCAATTCCCTATGCACCAATAATATGTGTGCACCACAAGCTCTACACCGTGCGATGCAAAATTTTAGTGTGCTCACCACACGCACCAATATTATGCGTGCACCACTAGCTTTGCACCACTCAACACCTAAATTTAGTACACACACCTTGCATGCCAATATTATGTGTGTGCCACCATCTCTACACTTCGCAGCACCAAAATTTAGTGTGCACACCCATGCACCATTATTTTCCATGCATCACGATCTCTACACTGTGAAGCACCAAATTGTAGTGTGCACACCCATGCACCATTATTTTTTGGTGCATCACTACTACTTAGTGCATGAAAATATTTTATGGGATTAGATGATTTTTCCATAATTCCAACTTGTGACTATCGCAACCATAATGACAATGCCCGACTCTCCAACTTCATGTTCATATCTGGCCCATACAAGTCCGATGTTGAACCAGAAGCTCTGACACCACAATGTAACATCCCCCATCACAAGTAACCCAAAACTTTTTCTCCAATATCACAAGGTAACGTACCTAGCCCTAAGCTAAGTCATGCTACACATATTTTATTCTATGATGTCAATTCAAACAATGGAATAATTCATTGATACAACCTATGTGTGTGCATTCGTCCTTGTGTCGTGCATGGTGATTATTTCACAATGCACACAATGACTCAATCATTGTGATAGAATCTCATTCCCAAAGCAATTTGAATTAACTAACAATTAAAATGTATTAACTGTCATGCATGTATATGCAACAATTATGTAGAACTAACCATAACATGCACAACCATGCATAATTACGTAAAATTTCAGAAAACAAAAATAACATAGCATAAACATGATAACAACATGCAATAATCGACAAGTAAACATCCATAAAAGAACACTTACCTTTTTCTATAAATCACTGATTGTTTTCATACCTGAGACGTTCCTCCCAGTCATAGACTTTGTTGTTCATAAACTCTCAACAGCAGGTCAACAGCAGGTCACCCCTGAATCTGGGACTATGACTCCACCAGAGAAAATGCTACTTAACCAAACTAAGTTCTCTCAAATAGCTAAATAAAGAACAAGCTCAATTGTAAACTCTAGCAATAGTTCCTAGCTCATAGCCTCTCATTCACCACAGCTTGTCCCACCCAAGAAAATCTATCCCCTTCTCTACTCAAGGGTCCTTCAAGTTATCCCACCTCCCTTCTAGGGCTTTAGAAACAATCCATCCATGAGTTCTCAGAGATCTGCAACACTTGGAACATAAGGTTGTCTAAGGAGTTACAACACCCATTAGCCCAGCACATCGGGAAACATATTCCCGACAATTCTCTCACCTAGGGAAAATTTCTCGAAGGCCTAACAACCTGCTTCTTAAACCCAAAACACCAAGGATTTATAAGGTAACCAACTTCATCTCACACTCTAGTAAAGGTATGGATGATGGATGCTAAGATGAGTGAAAAAAATTAGAAGAATGATGAAAAGAGTGGAAATTACACTAAGTTCCCACATTATATTGCATGTTCCTATCTCGACACTTGTCACTCTAGGAAATTCCTTTGACTACACTTGGTAATTTGTTCCTCTCACTTGTGAACTTATGATAAAATAACAACATAAATCTTATGACTTGGGAATTATTTTATTTTATTCCTTGGCTTAATCCCCCATGACTTAGCCCCTTCTTTCCCTCTTGTGGATTCCTATCCCCCCATACTCTTTTGTCTGACTTGATTTTCAATAGTGATGTATTTAATTAATAAAAACAAGTGTGATTAAATATCACATTTGTTTAATCTTGATGGATTGAATCGCAGGCACTCTATCCTCAAAATGTATATATATACAAAGGCACTTTGTCCCAAAACATCTCGGCTCACCGACCTATAAAACATATGTACATTTACAACTTGGGGTTCATCCTAGGGGTATTACAAGACCAAGCTCCTCACCCTGTGGAATTCCAATTGTACTCATGCAGAAGAAATATGGGACTGGAAACTCTATATTGATTAGAAGGCCCTAAACAAAATCATAGTAAGGAATCAGTACCCAATTCCTCAAATCGATGACCTTCTTGACCAGATTAAGGGATCCAATTACTTCAGTAAGATTGATCTAAATTCCGGCTACCACCAAGTCCCAATAGAATAGACTGATGTATGGAATACTACTTTCAAGTCCAAATAAGGTATTTTAGGATGGCTATTCATGTCGTTTGGTTTGATGAATACCCCAGTAACTTTCATGAGGTTGATGGACAATATCTTGTGGCCTTTCACGAATTCTTTTGTGGTGGTATATATGGATGATATCCTCATCTTTAGCAATATTTGGAAGGAACACTTGCAACATATTCATCAAGTCCTTCACACTCTGTTGCAACAGAAGTTATATGCTAACTTGGAAAACTTCTCCTTCGGCATGAACAGGATCCAATACCTAGGATACATTGTTGATCAGCATGGTGTGCATGTGGATCAAACCAAGATCTAGGTCATTAGTTATTGGCCAACCTTAAACACTCTAACAGAGCTTCAAATTTTCTTGGGACTTTCCAACTTCTATCACAGGTTCATGTTGGGATTCTCCCATATTTCATGAGCCCTCAGCTAAGTGACCAAGGCTAGCGGTAAAGAAAAGTTTGTGTGGGGAAAGTCGCAACAACAAGCGTTTGATGCTATGAAACATTGATTGTGCTCATCCTCGATGCTCTCCTGTCCCAATCTACAACAACCTTTTGAGATTGATATCGATGCTAAAAACTATGTTGTGGACACAGTTCTCACTCAACACGGTCATCCAATGACCTATCACAGTGAGACACTATGAATTTTTTCCGTAATTACACCAAATATGACAAAGAAATGTATTCCATTGTATAATCCTACCACCAATGGAAGTATTACATTATCAGGAAGGATACAATCATCCACATTGATCACAAGCCTTTGTAGTTCATGCAGACACAAGGAAAATTTTCGAACAACTGCCATCAAAAGTGGTCCACCTACTTGCAACAGTTCTGTTGAGGGGTCCTAAATCCCTTTAACTCAATAGTAGGAACCAAACCCACCACCGAGGCCCAATTAGACTCTGCAACATTTGATAGTGGAATGGTTCTCTAGATCTTGCGATCTGGCCAAATAAGCAATGGGCTTTACGTAGTGATTTGCAGGATATCTTCTTGTGAAAACTACTCCTTCAGTTTGAACATTCTCTTTTTTCGTATTTTCTCTTATAGGTGGGTCTGATAAAATATAGGTGTTGGTATAAACCATTTGGGTAAAGGAAAAGGGGAAAAACTTAACTACTAAAGAAGGTTGAGCTCAGGATAACCCTCGTACTCAAATACGCAGACAAAGATTTTCACACCTACGACAAGCCTAATACTAATACATCAACTTGTTGGTATTTCAATTATTGAATGAGATACAATTATCGAAAGAAAACATACATACAATAAAATTATGGCAAGAAAATTAGTTTCCTTAGATCTAATCACTAATCACATATTAACACAATGATTTTCTTTCCATCATTAGAGATAAGAACTTATAAAAATATTGAATCAACTAACTTATCAATAGATTCAGAAACTCTTACTCATTACAGCATCCATTCATGAAATAAAGTCAGAAGTAATTCCTCCTTGTGATCCAATCACACATGCCTTTGATGTAAAACATAAACTTGTCTCCAGTCCTAAACAAGACTTCTCAAATGAGGTAGCTCCTAAATAGTTCTTTACACTTCCAAAAGTGATGGTCTTTTCAAAAACCATCGACCACTTCTAATAGGTCGATCCTCTTATTTATAACAAATTATTAACTAAAAATAACTATCAAAAGTGCATGCTAAGTAAAAAAAAACATCGCCACATGGAGGTTTCATATCTCAGTCTTATAAGAGTCGTCAAATGGTTTCACTTGAGTAGATGACTATTCTCATACTCTGACCATTTGACAAAGAGTTCCTCGCATGTGTTGGCATATAGGAATCTGTGTTGGTCCATTAGGGCCGAAAGGATCTCCTTTATCTCCACTGCACATGCCTAATACTTGACTAATTTAACACTTGACTGTTGTAACACTATCTGAGCCTTGATTGGGTGCTCCATGAACTATTGTACTTGACCTGGCACCATATTCACCACCTTTTCTATCTCCATAGTCCACGATGAGTCTTTTTATGCATGTAGTTTGACTATGTCATGTAAGTTGACAAAGTCCTCAGGTATGCTGAATTATGAGAGACCTATGTCTCTCATCACCCGATTGATCTTGGTCCAGCTCCTTTCTCAATCGGCCTATTTCTCTTGGATCTCTCGTTGAGGTTCTTGGGCCGTCTTCACCCAGTATTGGGTCGACTTCCTTATACGGTCAATGTTTTTGTCCCTTAGCACTTGAATATTGTGCTCTTCGGTGTCTCGGCCCTTTTGAACCACGCTGATGTAATCAATTATTTCCATCTTTTGGTGGGACTTATCATACCATATTTCCATGTATTTTCACATTTCTAGTTCCATAAGGGTTTCTTCCTGGAAGTTGGCTCTCCCTACAGTGAAAAGGTGTCGCTCACTCGTGAATTTTTTGTAGGCATCTTCAAATTCACTTCTCAAGAATACCGTGGTCTTTGTGGAGTCCTGATATTATTTCTCCAAATGGCACAGATGCTCCAACTCCTTTAGCGTAGCAGCCAACTCCTCTTCACCTTTCCTTGCTCTATCCAGGGTGGCATTTGTGATTTCCATCTCTGCATTGATAAGCTCAGACGTCTTGGCATGCTTTGTTCTAATAAAATTCTCCATTGTAATGATGAGGATGGAACTATCCAAAGTAAGCCTCCTTTTCTTATTGGTTCTCTTAATGATGGCTTTCCTCTTTTGGTCATAGGAGATGGCTTGTATATAAGTGACCTCATCCACAAGTTCAGGGATTTGTTTCTCTCCCCAAGTAAGAGTGTTTCCGAGGCTCCCAATGGTGTATATATGTTCAAGACTGGGTTCCTTAACCTCTTTTGTATGTCTCGATGGCTTGGCCTCTGTTTGTTGTTCATCGGGTGGTAAAGTACTGGTCAAAATTGATGAATCAAGGGCAGGCTCGATACATACTTAGTAATCGCCTGTTAAGATGTTGATTTCCTATCGTGGAATTTCTTCCCCTTATCCGCCTGATCCTAGCTCATCCCTCGATATGTCCATTGGGATTCTTGGTATGTGGAGTGGCTTAGCATCCAAGGCACTATCTACCTCGTGCTCATCCTGCGGACTTCTCTGACTTAGAGCATAAGTACCCGAAGTGTATGCCTTCTCAGGTTCTGTTTCCTCTGTGATTTTCACCGGAGTGACCAGGGACACCTCTGAACTCTCCTCATCGTCATAGATGGTTATCATATCGAAAAGGGGATTTGGTTTACTTTTTCTCCCTAATGTCCTCGCTATCTCGGGCTGAGCCGAAACTTCCCCTGGTGTTGGAAACAGACCAAAGAGGAAAGCAAGGTGATTTTGGGAAAAAAGGCATGCACAAGGAAAGTGATAGCTAGAAGGAAGCACAGCATGCACGCATGCATGGAATACCGAACGACATTAGGGTTGGGTTTTTTGTAATGTATTGTAAGGGCTGAAGAGCCAGAAACATATAAATAAAGATACCTAGGTCTCAGAGAAGGGTACTAGTCGTTATTATAGAGAGATTTGTTGTAGTGAGTCGATATGTGATGTTTTGATGTATGACCTACTTTTGTAAGTTGTTGAGCTAGAGAGGATAGAGGAGGGTAGACCTTGAGGGTTATATCACAGACTGAGGAGCCTGGTGCGATCTAGTCTGCCTCATAATAGATCTTGACCCGATGGAGCAGAATTGTAAAGTGCGCGGTGTTATGATGACAGATCGACTATAATAAAAGAGATAAGAGCCAAATGTTTGTGGACGAATCCCAGGGGGGGTGAACCATGGTAACATCTGTGTTATGTTATTAAATGCATGTATTTATTTATTGTCTCAGTAGATATAGATGCGCTAAATGAATGAGTTATTATATTTATTTCATAAATTGCGATAATGGTATACTGCGTTAATAAGTTATAGTAACACTCCAAATACACAGTTATCGGACCTCTCACTCAATCCTAGGCTATAAATACATGAGTATTGTAGCCACCCATTAAGACTCTCTTGGGTGAGACGATGTAGTGCACCTTGTGGTTTGTGTTGCCTTCTGGTTTACCAAGAGGGTTGATAGTTTTAGAGGCTTTGTTGGAACCCCAAACATAAATGAACCATGGGTCAATAAACTCAGAAAGTATATAGGACAGAGTGACCAACAAATGGTTATGTTGTCATTGGTAGGAATAGAAGAGGATTGAGTAGATGAGATAAGTTGAAGGTATGTCGGAGGCAGATCAATAAAATATTAGGGAAAAGAGCAATGAGCCACTAGAAGGGGATGTTGAGACCATGGAATCCCACAAAAATAGAGATCGAAAGATAGCTAAGGAAAAAAGAGTTGGAGTTGTCACAGAAAGATAACAGAAACCCTATAATAACACCCTGCAAATATCTTGAGAAATGTGTGTTTACTGATTTACACGAAGAATTTTTCTGTGATTTTCCACACTTATTATAGGAGTGGATATTAACGTTGAAGGATAACCACACAATGAACTGTATCTGACAGTTAGAGTGGACCCCAGTACAAATTGAGCAGTTACAGCAGGTAAACAACAAATTCACCTGCGCAATAGACTTTTGGCTCGCTAGTATTGTGGCAGTATTTATAACAGATTTTGTAGTAGATATGACGAATTCGTACAGCACAGCGGAGAAAGAATTTCTACATGGACCTCGAGGAAGGTACATTAGATCGTTGTATACTTCTATCAAGATATTGTTATACAACAAAGGTGTAATGACAATGGAAATAGATAGCTAAACTTCCCTGCGTGCACGGGGAAAGGGGGGAAGCACTGACAGAAAAGGGAGAAATGGAAGGAGGAAAGGATAAGGGAAAGAAGGAGGAACCCTTGGACCCAATCATGATGGATGACAACCAAATCAAGTGGATCTTGGAGACAACTAGAAAGACGTGTAGCGGATTACCCTACCAATACAAGGTGAATACCAAGAAGAGAGTCGTAGTCGTGAGGGAAAGCTTGGGAAGTGATGAGGAAGAGGTAGAGGATATTTGGGCTATGGATAAGATGGAGGAAATACTACGAACAACATATGAGAGGAAGACAAGAGGTCCAAGAATGGGAAGAGAAGGTAGAAATCTTATCCATATTAATGTCAGTGTGGAACCCATAAACCCATGTGTGACTAATACACCAAACATAACACCACTATTTAGACAACCAAAATTCAGGAGAAGAACGACAGTAGGAAGTACATATACACAAGGGACAACAGCTGGAGGAGACAGTTCAGGGAGCACTAGTCAAGTATCTACACTGCGCGGAGGCAGTAGTTCAACATTCATAATGGCAGGACATGATCCCACCATTAGGCTACTAGAATTTAAAAGAGAATCATCAGAGGACCCAAAAAAACATTTGTTCATCTGTGAGAAGATTTGGGAAGCAAAATAGATCATAGATGAAGACACTAAACTGGCATAGCTAGTGATTACATTAAGGGATCGTGCACTAGATTGGTATATGAGTTTAGCTACAAATAATCCACTAGGGTCAACCAGAACAATTGCAGACATCAAGAAACTGTTGATAAATGAGTTTCAAAAGCCAAGTTCAGAAGATCAATACATGAATGAGATGATCGAAATTAGATAGAAACTGGGAGAATCTGTATGGGAGATTGACCAGAGATTCAAGTGACTGAAAGGAAAGCTCAAATATCTCATGATCGATATGCAGCATTGACACATGTTTGTCAACTCATTGATCCCACACTTAAAATATCCATTGCGACAACAGAAGTTTCAGACGCTGGCAGAGGCCTTGCGGGTAGCCCTACAAATAGAAGAAAACCAGTATCAGCAGATGGATCCATCCATCAAAGAATTGAAGGAGGATCTGAATAACTTAACGTTCCAACTAAAATAGAATAAGAATAAAGACAAACAAGAAGCCATTTGGTGTATCACATGTAGGACAGAAGGACACCACAAGAACGAATGTCCAACATTCGCGCAGTATATGGCAGCAGGGATCCCAAATTCATTACCGACAAGAGGACTATAGTGTGAAATCTGCAAGAAACAAGGCCACGATCCATATCACTGATCAATGATGCAAAAATACCAAACAGTCCCAAAGAGCTCATATTGCAACTTTTGCAAGTCAGTGGGCCACGATGACAAAGATTGTAGAACTATGGAGTTGATGCAAGAAAGGACATCAGATGCATATAGAGTGTAGGCTAAAATGATGACTAGGCAAGCCGCACCATAATTTAACCAAGTTCCAGCTCCAAACAACACTACGCAGTAGCAGTATAATAATGTGCAACAACCATATAATACCGCGCAACCGCAGTACAACATAGCACAACCTCAGTAAAATACCGCGCAGTATAATCAGGCACCTCATTATAATACGTCGGGAGGAGATCGAGTAGGCTACAAAGGTGGAGGACTAGCAAGAGGAGGATTTGGATGAGGTCGAGTACCAGTAGTATTTCATAATTGTCAACAACTGGGACATTATGCAAGGGAAAGTCCACTTCCACCAGCAACATGTATGTATTGTCACGCATCGGATCACGATACGGAAGAATGTATGACACTATTAGTAAAGATTCAGGAAAAGAGAAACCAGTACAACCAGAATGTTCAATGGATCTCAGCCGAAGCAAGAGATGAAGGATGAAACATCAACATAGTCACCCACGGAGGAGCTAAAACAGGGAATGATGCATTCCAACAAGAACCGATACAACACCAGTGGGTAAAGAAGAATGTCAAACCAAGGAAGCAGTTTGACGCACGGAAGGAGATATTTAAGCAATTCCGATAAGAATTTCAGAAGGAGGGCATTGCGACAACTTCAACCGCACAGCAAAGCAAGGAAGCGCCAGAATACGAGATGCCTTCGTTATTGGATCATACCAACGAAATTCAACCCATGGGACAAGTAATTAAAATCAAAGGCTTTTTGCAATCATGTGTCAAAGTATTAAATGATCCATCATCTGTGAAAATATTGCAAAACATATTAGAAAAATGTAGTATCGAAACAAAAGGAAAATTAGAACAAAATATCGTCAATCACCTACATACAAGGACAAGAACAAGTAGGGATTTCAGACTAATGAAAACATCGAAGATTTCAATATGGGAGACATCATACTAGATCTAGGATCTGAAGTTAATGTACTACTAAAGAATACATGGCAATGCATGGGAGAGCCCACATTAGGATATTCACCTATTCAACTAAAACTAGAAAACCAACACAGAGTCCTACCAATTGGTAGACTAAAAGGAGTGACAATAGACCTAGATGGGGTGCGCACTAAAGAAGGCTTTGAAGTAATTGAAATAATGGATGACACAACACCATATATAGCATTGCTTGGCTTGGACTGGGCGTTTGAAAACCTGGCCATAATCAATTAGAAGACAAGGAAAATGAAATTTGAGTCAGGGGAATATAGGGTCATCGCGCCATTAGACCCATCAAAAGGGGAAAGGTTTATAGAACCTACTTTCTTAGACTTAGAGGAAATCAGACAGTTGTAGAAAACAACTGTGCGCGATGAGGATTATGTCAACCCAACTACAAATGGGATACTCAATTGGTCTAGAATTACTTCATGTGTGACAGACTCAGATACCAGTTTAAAGAACTAGCAACAAAGGCTACATGAAGTTTCCATGAGAAGATGTGCATGAATAGACCACACAGTAAGATGGGTAGGCACGGAAATAAGGGAACCACCCAGTTTCCATGTAATAAATGATCTGGAAGTATTCTTGGCACAGTATGAGGATGAATTTTGAGAAAAACCAGAGACTCTTAGCACTGGATATAACACTCAAGGCCACACCTGCAAGATGGTGGGGCGCACACAAAGAGACAATCACAGATTGGTATGAATGTAAGCGGTTACTGCGCATAAGGTTTGGCGCAGAACAAAAAAGCAACAAAAAGAATAAGTATGATGGATAGGGGGCACCATCGGAACACTTGGAGAAGTGCAGAACGATGTGGAAAATGACACCCCTAGAGGAATGGCCTCACCATTTCATACATACTCTAGAGGGCATATTGGCGAACTAGTACACAGACCAGGAACTGCGCAAAGGAACTGCGACCTAGACGGTATTACAGTAGAATTTTACATTCACTTTATCATTCGAGCATGAGAACCCCAACATAGATGCATCTCTTAAACAGATAAGAGGGATGATATTCATCAAGGAACCAGAATTCAAGCTCATAATAGAAGAGCAACAATGAAATAGACAGACAGTCAAAGAATTGTTGTCATGATACCATGTGTAGGAGGAAGCACCAGATGAAGATGATCCACGCGATATTCATATCAAGGAAGCAGAAGGCGAGAGAGAAGTGTAAGTTCCACCCATAGAATTAGAATTCATTGCTGCACTGATCAAGATAAAGAAAATCAACATTGGGGCAATGGAAAATCCCAAAATGGCCAGCATTGGAGATTACTGGGATGAGAAAATGGTGGAAAGCATAATAGAGTTATTGTGTGAGTACAACGACCTATTTCCCACAACATTTACAAAGATGAAGGTTATAGAAGGAGAGATAGGAGAAATGAAGATACCACTCAGAGTCTATGTGAGACCAATTAGACAACGACCATACAGATTGAACCTGATATATAAGAAGAAATTCAAAGAGGATATCGACAGGATGCTTGAAGCCGGAATCATAGAACCAGTGGAAGAATCAGAATGGATAAGCCCGATGGTAGTTCAAGACAAAAAACAAGGAGGGATATGGATATGCGTCAACTTGAGGAAGTTGAACGATGCATGCCTACATGACCCGTTACCTACACCTTTCACAGATGAAGTGTTGGAGAACGTAGGAGGAAACGAAACTTACTCATTCACTAATGGATTCTCAGGCTACCACCAGATCAATATAGCACAAGAATACATATACAATACCACCTTTGCGACAAAATGGGGATCCTACCAGTACATAGTCATGATGTTTGGACTGAAGAATGCACCAGCAATATTTTCCAGAGTAGTCATCATTGCGTTTAAGGAATTCATCCACCAGTTTCTAGAGGTATACTTTGATAATTGGACATTATATAGTTTGTTGAAAGAACATGTATAGGTCTTACGGCTAATGTTATAAATATGTAGGCAGTGCCAGATATCACTAAACATAAAAAAAAAAATGTATATTTGGAACACCGTTTGGGATACTATTGGGCCATATAGTATGCAAACAAGGTTTACTAGTAGATCCTGCAAAGATTGCAGTGATTGTTAACTTGCTGCCACCGAAAACATTCCGTCAGCTAAGAGCGACATTGGGACACACAGGATACTACATAAATTTTATCAAAGGATACACGCAGATTACCGCATCAATGGAAAAACTATTAAGAAAAGATACAAAGTTTCAGTGGAATGACGATTGTCAACACGGTCTGGATACGTTGAAAGAAAATATGATTACAGCACCAATACTAGTATTACCAAACTGGGAGAAGACATTCCACTTACATGTAGATGCATCAACCATAGCACTTGGAGCTAGCTTGGCGTAGCCAGGAGAAAGGGAGTTGGATCACCCTATAGCCTTTGCGAGCAGAAAGCTATCAGAATCATAACAGAACTATGACACCACAAAGAGAGAAAGCCTAGTTATGGTCTACGCACTACAGAAGTTCAGACATTACTTATTGGGAAGTACTTTAAGATGTTCACAAATCACTCAGCCCTTAAATACCTAGTCAACAAGCCAGTGTTGGGGGGGAGAATTTGTCGATGGTTACTATTGTTTCAAGGATTTGACTTTGAAGTCATAGTCAAGCCAGGAAAAATGACTGTAGGACCTGACCACCTATCAAGGGTCACAAATGGAGAAGAACCTATGAATTTAGAAGAAAACTTCCAAGACGCACAACTATTTTTAGTCTAGATCACTAATGAATACTTTGCATATATCATTCAGTACTTAATCACAGGTACTACGCCACATGAATATAACATTGCACAGAAGAAAAACCTAGTAGTTTGAGCTGTAGACTATCAACTGATCATGTGACACTTATACAAAATGGGTGTAGATAGCATTTTACGAAGATATGTGTTAGAGCACAAAATACCAAGAGTTTTAACAGAATCCCACAAGGGAATAGCAGGAGGACATTATGTAGGCAAATATATTGTGTATAAGGTATTGTGAGTAGTATTATGGTGGTCGACCATCCACAGAGACTCGAAGGAGTACTGCCAGAGATGCGATGTCTGTCAAAGGGTTGATAAACCCAACAGAAGGGATGATATTCCACTACAACCACATGTAACACTGCAGGAATTTGATAAATGGGAAATAGAATTTGTGGGACCAATCAACCCACCAGCAAAAAGAACAGGAGAAAGGTACATCATCACCGTGACAGAATACCTAACAATATGGGAGGAAGCAGCACCAGTGAATGATTTGAGTGCATAAACGGAAGAACACTTTTTATTTGAACAAGTAATCACTAGATTTGGATTCCCAAGAGTTTTGATGAGCGACCAAGGAACGCACTTCATTAATAGCACTATCAACTCCATGACCAAAGAGTTTGAAGTCCATCATCAGAAGAGCACACCATAACACCCACGGGAAAATGGCACTGTAGAAGCATTTAACAAAATCCTTGAGAATGCATTAACAAATATTTGTAATGTCAACAGGGATGATTGGGACCTCAAGATACCAACAGTATTGTGGGCCTACAGGACTATGTGCAAAAAGTTGACAGGGCACACGCCATTTAAACTAGTATATGGCCAAGTAGTAGTGCCATTATCTAGTACCAATCTTGCACGTAGCAGCAATTACACGCATGACAGAACGAGGCACAGTACATGAGAGACTAAACCAATTGATGACCATGGAAGAAGACCGGATCCTAGTAGGGTTCCACCAACAAGTTCAGAAAGAAAGGGACAAAGCTTGGCATGATAGACACGTCAAGAAAAAAAAAATCAAGGAAGGAGATTTAGTGTTGATGTATGATAGCAAATCCTTTCAGCACCCAGGAAAGCTCAGAATGCACTGGTTAGGACCGTACGAAGTGAAAACTTCCATAGATGGAGGAGATGTATAGTTGAAAGAATTATCAAGCGCAGAACTCAAAGGGATGATCAATGGGAGCCGACTGAAGATGTACAAGGACAATCAACCACCCATCGCACAGTGAAAAAAAAAATAGTATACTAAACAGTACCAACGAATGTACAATGCATTGAAAGAAGAAAGAGCACACACACTTAGGAAGGAAAATTCGGTGAGGACAAGGCCAAAAGTGGAAACAAGTGGGAAATGGAAAGACGACAAAAGCAGTACGAAATGACAGAGTTATGCAGAATTGAATGTCAGAAAGGACCAATGGGACGCCTCATTAATCGCGCCAACTGGAAACGGTGAGGTAGAGTAATGGAAAGTGTGAAGGAATCAGAGGTTCATTGAATCCATCATAAAGGTAGTGTCTTCAACAAGCTTCATGTGATGCCCATACAAAACACGGATGCGGGAGTAAACAGTTTATTGCAAAACTAGAAAAGATGGAGGGAGAGAAAGCATACGAAGCACAGAGCACAACTCACAGAGGTTACAGAGGCCATTGAAGTCAACAAACGCTCGACAATCACCACTATTGCACCACCAAAACAAGAAGAGTCAACCCAGACTACACGACACTCCAGAATTAGAACCAGGGCACAGGGACAATCATAGGAAAGCGACCAGCAACTTTCGGAGGTCGTTAATGTCGACAAAATCCCATCACCAGATACAACACCGGTGAACCCCACACCCATAGTGGAATAAAACCAATAGCCAACATTGGAGGGAATGAATGTAGATATGTCGACAGAGGCATAGGAGCAACAAAACCAGGATGAAGAAACCTTGAAGAAGGCACAACCAGAGAACCATGAAGCATCTCCAAGAGCCAATGGGACGATGACAAACCAGGAAATAACAGTTGAGCCAAATGAATCTCAAACAATTGTATCAGACCACCCACCGGAAGGAAAAGTAGAAGATGTCACAGGTTGGCCAGAATGGTATAACGAAGTACACATAATGGTCGTTGGAACCTCGAGCCATCCACTACTGAAGAAAGACAAGCAGCAGGTACCTAGGTCACCTCTCAAACAACCCGTTGCAGCCCTTGTTTTGTCATGTATACTAGATGGGGTACATGTGAAACTAGACTTGTTGGGTCATATCAAGAAGCTCAAATACTAGGATCACAATGTAACAAACATAGACAAGTTCTCGAAATTCGCAAAGAGAGTATACTTACAGACTGTGGGAGATGCAGTTGGGGAATCGAATGACCAACCACTCCAGTGGGAAACGGGATTGGAGAAAACGGGGATTTTAGTTCTCCTAGATCCACCACAGTTTGGCAGAGGATAGTACGCAAATGGTTGCATCAAAAAATTGTTGGCAGTCACACATGGCAGGGATATATGGTTGGACAAGCTCGTCTCAATAGACATAGAGCTTATTGCACACATCACAAGGTTTTCATCTTGGGGCATGGATCGTGCGCAATTTCTTGATGATAAGACAAAGGAGAAAGAACTTGTGGAGGAGATGAAGAAGAAATACAATACTGATAGGGGGACACAAGGAATCATCATTAAGAGGATAAATGATGTCGCAACACAAATGGCCAAAAAAATATTGGCCTGCAAGTGCTAAGAAAACGTTGTAGGGAGGAAGTTTCGGTTGGGGTCATTGCAGTTGCAGCACAATGTGTCGAGGGCACCACAGTTAGTTGGGCACCCTATCTCTTGAACTTGTTTCTGGATGACTACAAGGATGTGCATGATCTAGGAACAGAGTTTTAGTATTCATGGTTTCTCTTGTTGATAGCCATCATGGGATGGAAGGAACCGAGTTACACATTTTTTGGCACTAGACCCATGCTGAATTGTGTATCAAGGTATTTATCACTTGGCGTCGCACCAGATGCCAAGGACAAGAAGACAAACACAGCTGTATTTGAAGGATACTTTCACGACAAGCAAGAGTCCATCTCCCAACATGTGGAGAATAACACCACAGGTTGTTGCATAGTATCGGGACATCGCCAACTTCAAGGCCACACGACATGTGATGTGGATACATGCACGAAAGGACCCCAATAAGAAATGGATACAAATGCGCTATTGTATCACGGAGGGAGACATCGACATGGCTATCAAATATTGGGAGGATGAATGGAATATTCTAGTCCTCACCCAAGAAATACCCTCAAAGATAGCGGAACAGAAAACAAGGCAAGAAGAAACACAACCTCAGGAAGTCCCGGTGCCCAAGAAACAAAGGATGGGTGAGACAAAAACAAAGAAAACAAATGAAAGGACAGCTAAGACAGGGACCCAGAAGGGGAAGAAGAATAATACACAATCGACCCAAGAACAACAAAAATAGGTCGATGAAGCGTAAGGGACTATACCCAGCCCCAATCCATAAGAAATAGGCCTGAATAAGCGACCAACCACTCAGATGGGAGGTGTGCACAAAAATACAAAGGAATAAAGAACACCCCCAGATTACACGATCACGAAGGATGATGCAGAGATGATAGCTCAAAGGGTTCAGGATTGTATATCTGAGGATTTTGACAATGATGTGCACCACAAGGAAAAAATTCAAGAGGAGCTGGAAAACATGTGACAGTTCCTCAAGTAGATCAGAGAAGCATAGGTAGAAGGCAGCAGCATGGAAACAGGGCCATCAACATCACAGACAGAAGAAAGACCGAAAGAAGGCGAGCCAAATACATTCCACACAATACCACAGCTGAACGCAACATTCCACATTACACCCAGTATGTTGCGCATGGATGAGATCGTGGGGTAGACACCCCTAAAGGACTTAGCTCAAGTCCAACTGGTATTGTCACAGATACCATCCAAAGCTCTACATAAATTATAGGTTGGTGTTACCCAAGAAATGCAGTCTCATGCACACACAGACTTAGTCGAATTACAGCAGGCAACGGAGAAGTGGGATGCACTAGAAATAATATGTGAGCAGGATAAGTTCGAGACCCAAGAGGAGAGGGAGCGCGCGAATGGACTGGAACAAAATGTGGCAGGAACTTATGAAAATATTCCAAAGACCGCGCAGAGAGATGAACTCACATCAACAAAGAGTATTGATAAAATTGCGCAGACAATCGATCAATATCAGAATTAGATTGAGAATCTTCGCGAGAAACTTACACCCACCACTCCACCAGAGGTAAGGGAGCAAAGGAAGCAGGAGGCAGCAGAACATCTACAAGATATAGAGAGACAGGTTAGCATAGTAGCCAACTTGTTCAAGAATGCAGCACAGTTGTGGATGAAGCTATAAGAGGATTAGCAAGTCCAACAGTGGGACAATGAGGAAGAAAGGATAAGTGAAGCTATCCAAGACCTCAAACAGAGGCAGAAGACAATGTCCATTACAGAGCGTGTCAAAGCGGTGCAAGATATGAAGAAATTGCAGGCAGAACTCACCACCACGCAAACATAGAAAAAGGAGCATCAGGCTCAAATGGAACCGCTCCAAGAGCGAGTAGAAGAAGTCATTGCACAGGAAGAGGAAGACAAGACACTTATAGCATAGACCCAGGCAGAGTGTGTTGGATTGATCAGTGACGAAATTGCAATCTAGATAGTAGACACACTCAAGGAAAAGACCGCGCAAGCACAAACACAAGCAGTGGAGCTCAAGTAGAAGTTCCAGGCGATCACCAGGGAGATCGACGAAGTGAACAAAGGTTAGGGCATGTTGGAAGTAGACCAAAGCGAAAGCAAGGTGATTTTGGGAAAGAAGGCATGCACGAGGAAGGTGACAACTGGAAGGAATAACAGCATGTGTGCATGCATGGAAGACCTAATGACGTTAGGGTTAGGGTTTTTGTAATGTAGTGTAAGGGTTGAAGAGCCAGAAACGTATAAATAGAGATACCTAGGTCTCAGAGAAGGGTAGTAGTCGTTATTATAGAGAGATTTGTTGTAGCGAGTCGATATGTGATGTTTTGTTGTATGAACTACTTTTTGATATGTGATGTTTTGTTGTATGAACTACTTTTGTAAGTTGTTGAGCTAAAGAGGCTAGAGGAGGGTATATATTGAGGCTTAGATCGTAGGCTAAGGAGCCTAGTGTGATCTAGTCCACCTCATAACAGATCTTGACCCGATGGAGGAGAATTGTAAATCATGCAGTGTTGTGATGACAGATCGACTATAATAAAAGAGCTAAGAGCTAAATATTTGTGGACGTATCCCAGGGGGGGTGACCCACGATAACATCTATTTTATGTGATTTAATGCATGCATTTCTTTATTGTCTCAGTAGATATAGATGCGCTAAATGAATGAGTTATTATATTTCTTGCATAAATCGTGATAATGGTATACTGTGTTAATAAGTTATAGTATCACTCCCAATACATAGTTATCAGACCTCTCACTCAATCCTAGGTTGTAAACACATGAGTATTCTAGCCACCCATTAAGACTATCTCGGGTGAGATGGCGCAGTGCACCCTGTGCGCTATGTTACCTTCTAGTTTACCAAAGGGCCGATAGTTTTAAAGCCTTTGTTGGAACCCCAAACAAACATGAACCCTGGGTCAATAAAATCATAAAGTATATATGACAGAGTGACCAACACCTGGTGATCCGACCTATGGTGTTGAAGCTTCAGGGTTATCTGACCCGGTGCTTTCTTCAATATGTATTGGCTCTGGGACACTTGGTCCTTCCTAGATTTCGACTGGGTTGTTGGAAGGAAGCCTCGCCATCTCTACAAGGTCTGGGTCATTCTGTATTTGATCAATGACTCTCTATGCCTCTTCCATTAAGATAAATCCCCTTGTCTGTGCCTCTGGTGTCAAGAACAATCCCCTTCTATGTGCCTTTGTTGCCTCTACTGCTCTAATTTCTTCCCTGGATCTGAGAGCCTTTTCAGACGACTTCTCTATTTTTTCCACCTATTCATCCATACTCATGGCCTTGAACCTATTCATGTTTGGGTTGGAAATCCTCTGCACAAACCCGTCCTAGTCTTGGGCATTCTCTGTGAAGACTACATCCTCAAACTTATCATGAGCATATGGCCAGCAAGTTGATACTTGTGAAGCATGTTGGAAGACCAGGCCCTTAGGATCATGCTTGCAGAATTGACTTGTAGGGAACCTAAATTCAAGTTGGCTCATCTGATCTTGTTTGTCTTGAGCAGTATCCCTTACCAGATAGAACCCTGCATGGAAATTGTAGGGTATGAAGGCCCATTTCTTGTCTTTGACCAATGTGGCATTATAGCCCTGTAGGATGGTCTGATAACAAATTTCTCCCATGGCGAGCCGGTCTGGGACATGATTTGGTAAAATATGTGGTGCTTTGGTGGCCCTGAACACCCTAATGTAGGTTGAGCGCTCGTCCAAGTACCAATGGCCTACCTTGGCTATCATTTTCTCGGTTGTCGTTGATAGCCTTGGGCATTATTTCTTAAAAATAATAAAAAAAATGTGGGCGATGAATTCATCGTAGACGGGGGCATAATATTTCTTGTACCTGTTTTCCCATAGCACGCTGAAGTAGATGTGGACCGGGAGCTCTGCAACATGCCAGCTCAGATTCATGTCAGCGAAGATGTTCCTTGCACACATGACATCGAGCAGGTACGAGGACATGTAGAAATTTGGTGCCTCTCCTTCCTTCGATGTTTGATCCTACTGCACATAGATGCTTAATTGTTTGGATATTATTTCTCCCCATTTGAAGGTGCTCCCAATGATTACAACTGTGTATTCCAAAGGCATCCATGCTTCTGAAAACTTGGAGCAGTCATTTTCTCCATATAACCAGCAGATGAGAGTCATTAAATAAATGTATGGCTCCCTCAGGTTGATTGTCTCGTACCATACCTTTGTTGTTGCATATTTGGAAAGTAGTACGAAGATGGCCGACACAGGAAACAGTGACTAAGAACTAGAGATTTCGTGAACCCACCAACCCAAGGATCCAAAATAGGGTGACAAGGTCTCCCCAAAAGACATGAGGCCCCGACGGTCAAATTTTATTGCTCGAAACATTTGAATGCATAATGTGTAACACGGAAGAGGGGACGATGTCAGAGTCCGGTAGTCAATTTGTATATGGTGGAGGTCCGAGTGCTATTTGTAGTTAAATGAACAATTAATTAATAATTAATGTGCATTGGGAAGCGCACGATTATGGCAGGGATGGATGATAACCATAAATGGTTTGAAACTTTTTATGAATTTGGGTAAAGTGAAGCTTGCGAGTTGCAGGAGCCCGGGGTGGAAGTGTATATCAGATAATTTTTTGGGTGCAAGATGTATATCATGGAATAGGTGGAAAATTTTGGCTAAGTATAGAAAGGAATAGTGGTCGTAGCGACAGATGATTTGAAACATTTGTGAACCCTGGTAGAGTGAAGCTTGCGACTTCGAGGAGTCTGTAGTGGAATTGTAGATCACGAAAGTTTTGAGTGCAAGATGTATATCATAGAACAAAAAGCAGCAACGTTTGAAACCACCAACCCGGCAACCGCGGCCATAAAATTGGCTAAGTATGGAAAGGAACAACGGTCGGTCAGATTCGTCATGTGAGGATATAGATGGAGATTAAAATATGTCAGCCCGCCAACCCTGGAACCCACGATCATAGAAAGGCGACTAAGTATATAACCAGAAAGTGATAATAGACGAGAAGAATAAAAGGGAAAAAGGGCTAAGTATCTCACAAAAAAACATCTATTGTTCGTTTATTAATGCTAATCTTTTTGAACCCCTCGCCAGTTCCCACTAGTAAAAGCATAAATTACAGATCACGGAATAGGGGACATAAGTGTTGGATACCGCAAACCCGGGACCCGGTGGTCAGATAATTGGCTAAATATTGAAAGGAATTGCAGTCGGTCGGGCTGATGGTCTGAAGATATAGATAAAGATGAGCATCTACCAATCTGCAAATCCAGGAGGCCGTGATCATAGAGATGCGACTAAATATAGAACCATAAAGGGATTAATATGAATAGTATTCATATTAATATATATTAGTAGATTATTTCTAGTCCAAATGTAAATCATCTTCCAATTTGTAGGATGTTGTCTGGTTCACAAATTTCGTTGAAACCCGTAAGCAATAGAAAGAGAATATATATATATATATATATATATACATATGACACAACATTTTTATATGCACATATATTATCAAATAGAAGACACTTCAATATATGAAAAATATTGAGCAGGAACAAGACATGAACATTTTAGTTGCCTTGTTGAAATAGAGTCATTAATTCATTCTATTTACGAGACCCCGAAGAATGAAAGCAGAATGGGTCCTCCCATTTCTTTCTTCAAGTATAGGGCAGGCACCACATAAGTATGGCCTATGACAAATTATTCTTCCATTTAAAATGTAAGGAGCGAACAGAGTAGCCTTTATTTAAATCGAAGTGTTGGGCAGCAAAAAGAAAAGCTTGTTGTCCATGTTTAATGACACAAAAAAGTACACAATAAAATAAAAAACAATACCAGAGATTGGAAAACACCATACAAAAACCTCAAATATTCTATATTCAAATAAATTGGGATACAAAATACAACTGGGATTATTTTCCATGATAACTGCGATTGGGCATGCCGCCGACAAAAAAAAAAAGAAAATATGTACAATAATGAAGCCTGTGGATAGAATTTTATAGATTTCAACTTGATCATCAAATGCTTGATTTGTAGAAAACGAGTTGAATATCAATTTCGGGTCTTGGACTTCATTGGTGTTGTCAGCTAGATCTATCCCATCTTTTTGAATAGCTTGTCTCTTCTAGATATGGCCTACCTGCATTGGTTGGTTATTCAACATTCCATACTTGTTGTGTTAATTTCCCTCTATCGCCGAAAACTTGGGGTTTAAGGTGCCTTCCTTGTAATGTTCCTGGTCATTGACATCTGAGACAACATAGAGATGTGATTCAGGCCCGATTCAAAGATGAGGGAGTGGTTTTATGTGATGTCATATTTGGGGGAAACAAATCCTGCTAACCAACAAAAGCTGAGAAAAAAAAAATTCAAGTATGTTGTGACTGTTATTCTCCCTGTATTTGATCATCTGTTTGGTTGAAAATCTTACCTGAAGATTTGTATGTTGAACTTATTTGTTTTATTACTATAAATTGCAAGGGACATCCAAGTCAGCTGCAAAATGTTCCTCTGTTGAAGTACATAGCTTCTTCCAACAGAACAGATATGGAAAGTGTATCAAGTGTTGCAGACCACATCATAATATATCTTTCATCGTAGGGGTGGAAGACATCGCGCCCCACAAAATGGTCTGGAATATTTGAAAGTGACGTCGAATATTACTCCATTCACAAATACACTCAGAAGGAAATTATAAAATTTGATACTCACGAACGTGAGAAACTATATGCGTGTTTGAATCAACATTCTAAAATTACATAAAATTTTATGCCAAAGTTGAAATGGACTTGACAGACAGCCAGTTTCTATGTCAAAAAGTGTTGAGCAACCTCTCAATGTAGTAACAGACTCGGCATACAATCAACTTTTGATCACTACTGATACTAATGTCAAGTGTAAGAAGTCGTGATCCTAAGCTCCGGGTAGTTTCACCTTTAGGCATCGACACTGGCGGTGACCCCAGGCTCCAGATAGCTTCGGCTTCAGACATCGACACTGGCGGTGGAAATGGGAACAGTTTTATTGACTACAGTGTGGCAATGCGATGAATAAGCAGAGTTGTCATTGTCAAAGGACTTAGACTGCAAAATTGTCAGACCTGCAAAGAACATCGACTTTAGTGTTTCTTTGTCAGGACAACTACAATGTTGCTCTGAGTCGAGAAATCTTTGGACATTGGGTGTCATGTGCGATAATGACCTTGACATTAAGTACATGTCAAACATCTATTATATGGCATTGCAGTGTTAATGAAATTTCCATAGTGGATGACGACTCGATTGCATTGGCACAAGCAATATTAATTGTGTGATCAATTAACATCCTTGGAGGACGTGAATCCCGAACAACAGCTAAAACTTTTCGAATAGCCGTGTGTTCAAAAAATGCATTGTTCTATATTTTTAAAAATAAGAAATTGTATTGTTCGAGTGATTCTTTTTTTTTTTTCAAATATCGGATCCACTACAATAGAAGAAATGCATTTTCGTTATCCAAAGCAAGGAAAACAGTAGGAAGATTGATATTAGGTGGAAACAGCTCTGGAATACACCACTACATTAAGGTCTCTTCAAAAGAATGAAATGAAATGATTACATGAAGGTGGTAGTAAAAGGTGATTTTCAGAAACCAAATCATTACCTAAAGACGCCAAACTTCTTGCAAAAGGTGGTAGTATAAAGTAATCTTCAAAAAGTGTTGCAAAGTCTATAATCCATAATTCCTTCCCATTAACGTTTCCCAGTTACATGTCCATGCAGGCATTAGAAAATTTTGAGAGCATCGTTCCCTGGTTATATACCCACCTTCAAGTAGGAGGAGAATATTCGTGCAAAGAGGGACAAGCTCATCGACCCAGATGCAATCATATGCATAGGAATAGTGGGAAAAAATGTGCAGTAGCGATAGAAATTTGATTGTTTGTAGATTATGTTACTACATCCAGAGGACGATGAACAAACTTTGACAAATAATATGACTTTCTATCAAGTCTGTTACCAAACCCAAAAGTAGCTCAACAAACTTGAAATAGAAACTTATGTTATTTCAAGATGTTTATTCAACTACCCATACAGTGTCTCATACTCGCGACGATCCAAATTTATAATTTCCTTCTAAGTATATTCGCGAATGGAGTAATATTTCACGTCATTTCCGAATATTCCAGACCATTTTGCAAGCCACAATATGTGTGACTCCTCTGAAGAAAGATAAATTCTTGTGTGGTGTGCATAATTTCACACACTTGCAAAATCTGTGTTGTTGGAAGAAACTATATACTTCATTGAAGGAGCATTTTGTAGGTGACCTGAAAGTCCCTTCCAAATCCTAGTAAGAAAACAAACAAGTTCAACACACAAATCTTCAGGCAGGCCTTTCAACTAACGAAAGCATCGAATATAGGGAGAACACCAATCACAAGATACTTGATTTTTTTTTTATGTGTGTCTGAGTTTCTGTTGGCTAACAAAGTTTTTTTCACTCAAAGATGACGTCACATAAAACCATTCCCTCCTCTTTCAATTGGGCTTGAATGGCATCTCTAAGTTGTCTCACATGTCCATGATCAGGAACATTACAACGAAGGCACCTTAAAGCCCAACTCTTCGATGATAGAGAGAAATAGGAATAAGTATTTAAAAGGAACGTTGGAGGATGATAGTATAATATTCCATACAATTTGGTTTAATTCGTTTTAATTCCATATGCCCTCAATCTTTTCGCTTATTAATGCCAATATTTTCGAATATGTGTGCTAAATAGTCACAAATAACACGAGTTAACATTCCCATATGCAAGCAGATTCTCAAATATGACAACCTGTAATATATTCACAGTATTAAAGAGTGGCATGATGTGAAGATCCATGTGGATGACACATTTGTGGATGGCAGCATGGTAGTACAATATTGCACTGTTACTATGATGATGCCTTTAAAAAATTAAAATAACCAACACTCTTTGCAAATTCAAAATGACGCAAAAAAAATTATCAGATCCCATAATATTCGTCTGTTAATGCATTTTAATGGGAGATGTCCTCGAGCTTTTCGCTTATTAAAGCCAATCTTTTTGAACCTGTCTGGTGGGTTGTCAATAGTAAAAGCATAATTAATGTGCATTGGGAAGGGTGAAAGGTAATGCTTTTAAACTTTTCTGAACCCGAGAGTGCATGAACCCGCGAAACTTTGAAGACTCGGCTAAGTATGGAAAGGCAGGTCGGACAAACAGAGTCATTGTAGGTAGAGTCATCCTTGCGAGTTTGAGGAGTCCAGAGTCAAATTGTAGAGCACAAAAGTTTTGGGTGCAATATGTATACCTCAAAAATGGGTTACCAGAGTTCGATAGCACCTATCCGCGAACCCGCGTTCATAAAATTGGCTAAGTATGCAAACGAACGGCGGTCAGTCGGACTCATGATGTGAAGATATAGATGGGGATGGAAATTTGTCAGTTCGCCATATCGGGAACCTGCAAGCACAGAAACATGACAAAGTATAGAACCAGAAACGCATAATAGAGGGTAAGAACAAAAGGGAAAAACAGGCAAGTTTAGAAGAAATTGGCTAAGTATGCAAACGAACGGTGGTTGGTCGGACTCCTGATGTGAAGATATAGATGGAAGAAAATGTATTGCAATAGGCCTGTCAAGCTATGCAAGAATGCAACCACAAAACTGAGACCCACCGGTGAATGGAGAAAGAAATAAGTGTAGCCCCTGGCCCGCAAACTATAACAACATATCCAATTGCAGATGCAGGACCCCAACTCTGCAAAGTTGAAGCAAACAACAACAACCAGCAAATAACAAACCAGTGAAGAAGGATCGAAAGGCCCAACTGCAGTTGCAAGACCTCAACCCTGTAAATTTGAATCAAACAACAGTAAGCATCATCCAGTGAACCAAGGAGAAAGCACCAACCAACTGACCAGGAATGTCGGTGAAGAACAATGTTGGCCAAATTCACTGCACACAAGATTGTATCAAAAATTTCGGAGGAAAATGTATTGTAACACATCTGTTAAGCAAACATTTTAGGTTGTGAGGCCTTTCAAGCAAACATTTAAGGCTGTGAAGACCATCCAAAGCCTATGAAACCAATTAAGAAAGGTGCAATTTTCACGGTTGGTATTTTTCAATACTCGGAGCGTTCAAAATCCTCTTGTTGTCCATCTTTGTATGTGATTACTACGACCAGAGAAGCAAGACTGTAACATTATCTTCATATCGTTCCTGATCACAAATGTTCGACACAGAACCTACCTCCATCGCAGCCACCACGAGGTATAGGAAAAGGAAATCGTATCTTCTCTTGATCCAGATTTGGACCCAGGAGCTTGATGGGACTCAGAAAGGCCTAAAAATCAATGTTCTCAGAATGGATTCAAAATGGACATGTGTGTAGACCTTGTCTACACGAACCCAACGCAACTTGAACGACCTCAAACGGACGTCGTATGCTCAAGTTATGGAGATCTGTTCGTTTTACCAAATAGGCAAAAAAAAATGTTGACTGTATAGTTCGTACAGTGCCACGTGGCAGCTGACTGTACAGGTAGTACAGTCGTATAGATGACATGGCAACATAGTTGGAATATTTCATACATATGATGTGGACCAACCATGATGTGACACCCGTCACCATTTGAAGGGTGACATGTGGCATGCTCGTACACGTGCCACGTGGCCCTACTGTACGGTGACACATGGCAGGGTACAACGTTGACTGGGTAGACAAGTGGCAAGTATGGCACTGACAGGGAAGACAAGTGGTAGGTATGGCATCAACAAATGGACGAATAGCACACTGACACGTGGCATCAAAAATCAGCAAATAGTGGGGTGCCACATGGCACCCATTGGTTGGCTCATTGTTTGTTTGCAAAATGGTTATGGAGCGTTTGGGATTCAAACATCAGACCTCCACCAGACTAGTGACTTCGCAGACCGGGCTAGCCAGCCCGCCTGCACATTGGATCTTAACCGTATGCATCTTAACTATTATTTAAAGTTGTAGTGAGGTCTGAATGGGCGGCGATAGGGCTAGCCCTAGCCCTCGACACAAAAACCTTTAGCAGGGGACCATTACCATAGAACTATCGACCTTCCACTATTCACGCGCGGTTATACCACGGATCCAGCCTGTGAATATGGTGGAATACCATGTGACCTGGACTCAGTTTTGATTGCTAGCATGTTGGATATGGGACACGGTCCTAATATATGGGCCATGTGACCTATCCTTGCAGACTGAGGGCCAGTGCGCAGCCCTTAGGGGTTGGCACTTGGCCATATATGATCCATGTCACCATATTTAGGGGGAGTGCACCCATATTGGGGGGCTTAGCCCAATATTATGTGCAAAGTGGGTTTTCCAACTATAGAATAGTAATTTTATATGGATTTTATGATTGTTATTGGAGATTTTTGCCCATTTTGGGGGGATATTAGGCCTTTTTTTAGGCCGGATATTGAGAGGAAGTTGGGGGATGATAACCAACTTCAGATATATATAAAACAAGCCTTCTTAAGGCCATGGGATGAGATTCATAGCATAGGTATGATGAAGGAAAGCCAAGCCAAAGCCATTTTTATGTAGGGAAGTTGTTGAAGAGCGTACCTTTGTGGGCCATTTTTGGGAGCTCCAGTCATCCAATTGGAGTGTTGTTTCTTCTTTTGGGTTCTATAGATTTCAAAGAACAAGACCATATTATTATTGTAGCCTTTTGTCACTACTGTGATGTACTTATTGAGCTTTGAACAGAAATAAAGAAGCATCACCCACTAAGACAAAGGCCTGGAGACATAGGCGAGATTGTCGAACTCTGTTATCACATTGTTGTTATGGTTTGTTGTTGTTTATTGCTTCATTTCAGTTATGTTCATGTTTATATGGTTGTGATATATCCTCATATCTTATTCCTTTTTCATTAAGCTTCCTAATTGGTTAATCAACACATGCTTAATAACTCAACCATAGTAGTGTAAAAGATATTTTTAGATCAAGTGGTATCAGAGCTACTTGACGTTTGGATTTGAGTTTTGCATGTTAACCAGGGAAAAGCTACATCATGGTGAAGATAAGATTGTTTAAAAGAATCCATTGATTGGATTGAGAAAGATAGCTTCTCACATCGAGAAGATGGCATCGGAAGAGGGACTTTCTCGGGATGAGAAAGAGTTTCGAAAAGCTTTCTTTTCCATGTTGGAGATGATGAAAGTTTTGTATGAAGATTTCTTGGAACGTAAGAAACCAAATCTGGGTGAATCTTCAAAGGGAAAAAGTGAAGAGGGAGAGGATCCTCCTCAGATTCCTCCTTCACCTCCATCATCAAGTCCTTCTTCTCCTTCTTCTTCAAGTTCAAGTTCTAAATCCAATGCAAAGAAACGTGTTCATAAACATAAGAATGAAATGCCATTATTAAAACTTGATGTTAAATTTGAGTTACCCATAGATGATGGTGAAGTTAATGCGGATAAACTTGACAATTGGGTCGGATAGATGGAGGTTTACTGTAGTGTGCAACAGATCAAGGATGAGGCCAGACAAATCAAGTTGGCATCATTGATACTTGCAGGCATAGCTCTCATCTGGTGGCAAAGTAAGTTGCAAAACGGAACACAACAAGTGGGTAATGTATTTCCATCATGGAAAAGTTTCATTTATGCACTTAGAAAGTAATTCTATCGTTTGGGTTATAAATAAAAAGCATTAATTGAATGGAAATCTTTAAAACTAAGAAAAGGACAAACAGTGCAAGAATATACCGATGGCTTTCGTAAAATGGCATTGATGTTAGATAGCCCTTTACATACATAGGAAACCCTTATGAAGTATATAGGAGGTTTACCTGCACATATTAGAAACATTGTATTCATGTTTTGACCCACTAACCTTGATGAGGTTTATGTTCAAGCGACATATATTGAAGTAGGGAAAGCAGGTGTATTAGGTGAATCATCTTCAAGGAAAGAGGACAAGAGGAAATGGCATGGCAAGAAGTCAAATGCAGTGACGAGAAAGGAAGAGAGGCCCTCTTGCAAGCATTGCAAGAAAGAGGGACATGATGAGGATCGTTGTTGGCAGTTGCATCCCGAGAAGAGGCCAAAGTGGTTCAAGGAAAAGAAGGGGAGGCAAACATTTGCAACGACAACAAGACCCATAGACTTGGGATCAGATTCAGGTGACGAATCAAAGGTCTCATTGGTTGGTATGACAGGTAAAATCGGTGAAGGAATTGATTGTAGAAGTAACTTGTTTCATATAAGGGTTATCATGCAACACACTAAGGTGGACACATTAATCGATAGTGGATCTCAATCTAATCTAATTTCAGAATAATTAGTTAAGCAATTGGGATTAAAAACACAAGTACATCATAAGCCTTACACACTTAAATGGATAAGTAATCATCATCAAATGCACATAAAAAAGCAGTGCACAATCAAATTTGCAATTTCATCTAAGTATGTGGATGAGGTAACATGTGATGTAATGCCACTAAGAGAATGTGGAATGGTCTTAGGTAGTCCATATTTATATGATCGTAAGGCAATCTTCTACAGGACAAAGAATCAATATCAATTAACCAAAGTAGGTCAAGATTATGTGGTTCATGCTCATCATGTAAAGGAAAATAAAACTCTTCAAACAATGGAACAATTAAAGAAGGCAGTTTAAGCAAGCAACAAACCAATAATTGTTTCAAATGAAGTAATTGATCTTAAGCAAGAACATGAAATGATTGTTGAATGGAAAATCAATCACAGATTACTTCAAAACAAGCTCATGTCGTGCAAATATTACAAGTATATCATCTCATTTGTAGTCGTCTTTTTTATGCTATCATTAGTAATGTTGTCTACATGGATGATAGTGGCTTCAGTAAAATGTGACAGGCATCAAATGGATAACAATATGTTATCAGTTGTCATGATTGTGTTACAGTTGATCTTGATGAGACAGGTGCACAAGACAGAGCTCAGAGACAGAGATCAAGTCGGGTGGCCTATCATGAGCTTGTTGACTGGTTAGTAACCTTTTGGGGACCAAAAGGTCCTTTAGTGGAGAGGTGTGATCTAGATTCGGATCTAGGAGCTTGATGGGGCTCAGAAAGGCCTAAAAATCAATGTTCTTGGAATGGCTTCAAAATAGATGTGTGTGTAGACCTCGTCGATACGAACCCAACCCAACTTGAACGGGCTCAAACGAATGTCGTATTCTCAAGTTATGGCGATTTGTTCATTTTACCAAACAGGCAAAAAAAAAATGTTGATTGTACAATCTGTACAGTGCCACGTGGAAGCTGACTGTATAGGTCATACGGTCGTACAGCTAACGTGGAAGCATAGTTGGAAAATTTCGTACAGCTGACGTGGACCAACCATGATGTGACACATGTCACCACTAAAAGGGTGAGATGTGGCACGCTCGTACAGGTGCTACGTGGCCCTATCGTATGGTGACACATGGCAGGGTACGGTGCTAACTGGGCAGACAGGTGGTAGGTATGGCGCTGATAGGGCAGACAGGTGGCAGGTATGGCGTCGACAGATGGATGAATAACACAGTGACATGTGGCACTGGAAATCAACGAATAGTGGAGTGCCACGTGGCCCAAACATGGGTTGCCACGTGGCACCCATTGGTTGGCTCATTGTTTGTTTGCAAAATGGTTATGGAGCTTTTGGGATTCGAACACCGAACCTCTCCAGCGGACTAGTGACTTGGAAGGTCGGGCTAGCCATCCCGCCTGCACATTGGATCTTAACCATATGCAGCTTAACTATTATTTAAAGTTGCAGTGAGGTCTGAATGGGCGGTGATAGGGCTGGGGCTAGCCCCAGCCCTCCACATAAAAACCTTTAGTAGGGGACCATTACCATATAACCGCCGACCTTTCACTATTCACGCGTGGTTATACCACGGATCTAGCCCCCGAATCCGGTGGAATCCCATGTGACCTGAACTCAATTTTGATTGCCAACGCGTTGGATATGGGACACAGTCCTATTATATGTGCCATTTGACCTATCCTTGCGGACTGAGGGCCAGCAGGCAGCCCTTAAGGGTTGGTTCTTAGAAAGATATGAACCATGTGACCGTATTTAGGGGGTGCACGCCCATATTGGGGGGCTTAGCCCAATATTATGTGCAAAGTCGGTTTTCCAACTATAGAATAGTGATTTTATATGGATTTTATGACTGTTATTGGATATTTTTGCCCATTTTTGGGGGATATTGGGCCTTTTTTAAGCCAGATCTTGGGACGAAATTGGATGATGATAACCAACTTCAGATCTATATAAATCAGGCCTCCTTGAGGCCATGGGAGGAGATTTAGAGAAGATTTATGTTGAAGGAAAGCCAAGCCAAAGCGATTTTTATGCGGGAAGGCTCTTGAGGAGCGTACCTTTGCAGGCCATTTCTGGGAGCTTCGGTCATCCATTTTGAGTGTCATTTCTTCTGTTGGGTTTTAGAGATCTGGGAGAACAAGACCAGATCAGTCTTGTATCATTTTGGCACTGTTGTGATGTACTTATTGAGCTTTGAACAAAAATAAAGAAGCCTCACCCACTGAGACAAAGGCCCGGAGACGTAGGCGAGATTGTCGAACTTCGTTATCACATTGGTGTTATGGTTTGTTGTTGTTTATTGCTTCATTTCAGTTCTGTTCATGTTTATATGGCTGTGATATATTATCATATCTTCTTCCTCTTTCATTAAGCTTCCTAATTGGTTAATCAACACGTGCTTAATAACTCAACCATAGTCGTGTAAAAGATCTTTTCGAATCATCTCCCCACATACAAAGATGTTCTGCAAGAGGATTTCGACTCAGGCATCCCCAGCAGTGAAATTTCTCACCTACAAACTGCAAATAGCAAAGGAAGTTAAACATGTTACCGAAACCTACCCGTCGATGGGGAACGACAGAAGGCCAGTTCCAATCGCAGTTGCAGAAACCCAAGCGTGCAAACTGCAACAAGACCAACAAGCAAACAAGAACAAGAGAAACATGAAAACAAGAAACCAGTGAACAAGCAAGGAGCAAGCATGGACCACTGAACCAGCAATGCCCCTGAAGAAAGGTGCAGTTTTCACTGTTGGTATTTTTCAATACTGGGAGCGTTCAAAATCCTCTTGTTGTCCATCTTTGTATGTGATCACTGCGACCAGAGAAGCAGGACTGTAATGTTGTCTTCGTCTCGTTCCTAATCGCCAATGTTTGACACAGAACCCACCTCAATCGCAGCCACAGTGGTGTATAGGAAAAAGAAATCGTATTTTTTCGTCACATACAAAGATATTCTGCAAGAGGATTTCAACTCATGCATCCCCAGCAGTGAAATGTCTCACCTGCAGACTACAAATAGTAGAGGAGGCTAAACACGACACCGAAACCTACCCGTCGATGGGGAACGACAGGAGGCCAGTTCCAATCGCGATTGCAGAAACCCAAGCGTGCAAACTAAAACAAGACCAACAAGAAAACAAGAAAAACAACAACATGCGAACAAGAAACCAGTGAACAAGCAAGGAGCAAGCATGAACCACTGAACCAGTAATGCGTTGAAGAACAATATTGCAAACAACATTGCATAAAACAAAATATATATATATATATATATATATATATATATATATATATATATATATATATATATATATATATATA
>ML789283.1:235475-256241 GCA_009831015.1 Picea engelmannii
TATATATATATATATATATATATATATATATATAATAGAGGAAAATGTATTGTAACAGGCTTGTTAAGTAAACATTTAAGGCTGTGAGGCCTGTTAGGTAAACATTTAAGTCTGTCATGACTGTTGTGTAAACATTTAGGAAAGAATGCAGTGTGGTAGTTGTGTTGCGTACAAAAAAACATTTATTATGTTAGTTTATAACAATAAAAAAATGTAAGTAACAATAGTTCGAACAATAAACAGTATGTAAAAAAAACATTTATTCAAAGGACAAAGTAATATGAAGTGAACTAATAAAAACCTGACTCTCTATCTTCAAAACTTTGGATATCCAAACATTTCAAGAATAAAAGTAAAAATTCAGAAAGACTGTATACGATCAAAAACTTTCGATATGCTAACATATAAAACATTGGGAATAGCAAAGCTGGCAATAAGACCTCCAATCCATTATCCAATCAGATCATGACATATATGATTACTTTTATTATATAAAAATCAATGTTTTTAGTTCCCTAGTTTCAACAATAGATATTATGCAGATATTTTTTATTAAAGGACAAACTAATATGAAGTCGACGAATTATCAATCGATATAGCCCCTCTACGCCTTAGACGAAAACTAATAAAAGCATCTAATAGCTTCACTACAAACTCAAGCATATATGAAACATGCATGCTAAATTAAAAAGTATAATTTGAAAATGTATAAAACATATTAAATACATTGGTTTAAAAAATGGATATATATTATTCACATATTTTGTAATCTAACTCGTTTCTTGTCTGACGTATTCTCATAATAATATAAGACTTGCTCTTCTTGTGTAGCGTCTTCTCATAATATAAGACTCGTAAATGATCACATGACTAAACATTTCAATACAAATACCAATGTACATTATGAATACAAAATAACTCCATCGCCTATTAAAAAACACATGTATGCATTATGGTGCTCCTTTATGTGAAAGTGTCACCTATGTGTAACACATGCACACTAGTGCTTTATTATCATCTAGAAGCAAAGAAATAACGAACATATTTTTTTTAATAGATCTTCAAAATAGTGCTCCATATCTATATGGAGCATTGGTGTGCAAAACTTGTTTGTGGTGCATTGGGAAACATAAAAATGTTTTTAAATAAAATTTGATATCTTCATGTTGATGCATAAAAAGGGAAAATATTTCTAAGGTCCTATAGCATTAACAAGGTGATTGGTATCTCCATACCCTTTAAATTCATATTCTTAGGTGATTGGTATCTCCATATTTTTTTAAATTTATATTATTTTTTCTATATTAATATAAAAACTAAATTATACGTTTATTTGAGAAAAAAAAAAACTTAACTTTCTATGATAAGGGAAGCAAAATCATTCAAAGAAAGTCATTAGTAACAAAATCTAGAAATGTTCAAGGTATATTCTCTATTGTTACTTTCATTCTTAATTTCATACTATGTATTTTTAGATTTGATTGGATTAAATTATTGAAAAAAATTAGTTGAAGAATATAATAGAACCTTCATATTTTTATTGGTGTTAATTTATCTCTTATGAATGTCCTCTTTGAATGATTTGATTTGATCTCCTCCCACTGTCTTCTTCAAGACTCCCCATCTTAATGTTTACCTCTACTTTTTATAAATCTCATAGTGCAGGATTTTTATATGGCCATGAGTTTTTCTGGGTTTTTAATAAACTTGTTTAGATCATTATGTATTGAAATGGAGCACCAATGCTTCGTTTTTTTATGTGATACTGAGATTTAAAAATGTTATTTTTAAACACTTCTTCAAAATACCTCTAATCATGCAAAGGTTATATGAGTCGTGTTCTTTTCAACAATTTTTCATGTAATTATTTTGAAACGTTGTTCTTAGGTATTGAATTGGTTATTTATTTAAGTAACACATTAATGCTCCAATATATGGGACTCACCATGTCTCTCTTTTTAAGATAGAGAAATGGAAGACACAACCTTTACAAATAATTTGTGTAGAGGTTTGTAAGAGTATAGATGATTTTACAGAGGGTTTACACTAAACCATTTCAAAATATAGTGCTTCTACTTGTTTGGGAGAAATGATGCTCCAAACTATGCATGGAGCATCAATGTGCCTAATGTATATTGGAACACACATAACTAAAAACTTGAACATAGTCAATATTTTTACATCAAATTGTACACACTTCAAATTAAGGATAATCTATGTGTTTTATTAGTTTAGACATTGCATGTTTGTACTTGTTATATTTTTTTTGAATTACATGAGAATATATGGTTACATGGTGGTATCACATGGTCGTTTCTAACTAAGCCCCAAGTACACTAAATTCCCCTATATATACAAGTCCACCAAATTTGCTCATCACTATTGTAATAAGGCTGGATTCTATTTATATTTCATTTGTTTATACGGTCTTAAATATTTTGTCACATGCATATACCTAAGTCTAATATTTTTAATCTTGAATTTTGTGGGACACTTATTCAGGATCAAGTTAAGCGACTTCCCCCAACAATTGAATTCCATTGATTTATCCCTTCCCTCTCATAGCAAGTCTCACCTATATCTTCATTTCATTTGTTGGATGTGTTATGAATTACCTTGGCACTTCAAAATACCATGTTTAATATCTTTTACATTCATTTTTTCAAGATAATGATGCAAGATCTAGTTAAGAGGTGTGAGTTATTCCATTGCCTACAAAAAATGTTGTCGACAAAAATATGGAGAAAAATACCATAAGGAGTTAGTAAATAATTTTAAAGATCCATTTTACCTTTCCAATTGTGATATGCCATCATTGATCCACCATCCTAGGTCCAATTTACTTCAAATCCCAAGTGGATGGTCTCATACTTGTTGTCACACGCCCATAGTTTGCCTGGGCATCCAACTTGACTTAGTGCACCCAAGCCGCTTAGCACTTGGGGTCGTGCAGCACCAAAATGTTTCATTTCGACATATTGAATAAACTAAAATTACTTCATCCAGACTACGCTTCACTCAAGATGCACCCATACTCTTCCTTGAGCCAATCGTGCCAACTACACTTGTGTTCTTTACTTAAACAATTACACAATGCTTATACTTAGCCAATTACGCAACCAATAAAATGAAACCATTCGTACACAAGAAGAGACAATTATGGTTGGGTAGCACAAGATGTGCCTAACAATTGTATAAGTATTTATATACAAATGTTGTTACAATGCTTACAAATAGAATCTCGCGGCTCAATACATAGATATACAAGAATTCGGCTAAGTCACATCTCGACTTGTCTACTTGCTCATACACTCAAGTCTCCTTGTCATAACCTGAGCTTGATTATCGCAGCCTTCTCCCCGTCACATGCACTACCTTGTTTGACCTTCACGCCTCTTTGTCATGTGCCCTTCCCAAGACACTCCAACAAGAGACTAAGTCAATCCTTTGCACTTCGCCCTCATTTTGTCTCACCTTTGCCCAAGCTACAAACCTCACTCTCCAACTCGAGTTGTGATGATGTGATGTGTTTCCTGTTTTCTCCCCGTGGTAAGGATAACTAAGGAGATGATTTCTTGAGGCCCTTGGGTTGCATACATGGAGTATCTAGAGGCAAATGAGCATGTAGAGGCCCCTATCTTACCACACATGACCTTTTGATAAATGGAAGCAGTGTCTACCACACTAGCTTGGCTCACAGGGGACAGCAGGTCTTTCTCCATGAGGTAACAAGTCTGGTGTTTTGGTAAGTGTCATTCTAATAAATGAAGCATTTGAACATGTTGCAAAGAGTCCTTTCTTGATTTTGAAAATGTTTGCTTGAAAATTATGCATGTTGCCTCATTTCATATTAGTGGTTAACATCTTTCCCTAGTAAGTGTCCACCTCCGAGAAAAGGGTTGCTACCATGTGGTCTCCTTGAAGGGTTATCGTATCGCTCTCGCACATACTTGTCACCTTCCATACTTCTTCCCCTTTTGTTTCCTCATATTTTGGGTTTTCAAGTATATTGACCCAAGAAGGGCTTGTACCTCATTTCATGGGAAGAAGGGGCTAAAGGCCCGGAGGTAGATTGCAGCTGCTATAAAAGAATAAGAAACTAATGTTGAAAAGAAAGTGAACACAACAAATAAGGACCATCAAAATTCAGTCCAACTTGAGCTCTACTTACTCAGTACCTGCAACGGTCCCAAAATGCAAATGCTAAAGCATGAAACCTCATAAATGGGACTAGAAAATTACAAATAAATGAAATCATGGATTGGAAAGATGACTAAGAAGGGGTTTGGGAAAAATAGCACCTAAATAGTTGGTAACTCAAGAGAAGGCCCACCCTCTACAGAGGCACCCACAAATGAGACAATATGATCCCTTGTATCTCAAGAAGCCCCATGCCCAAAAGTCACACCCCCATCCACCTCATACTCCTTACATGACGTAGAGAGGGTCCTCTTGGGAAACACTCCTTGACTTTGGGAATGATCTACCCAATAGGTCACCATGACAACCATCCCATACTTAAATTTGGCAAGTTAGATAAGGTCTTTGAGCATTTGTTTATTTTGAAAAGGGGGGATTTGATGCACATGTTGAGTGGTTCTTTTATTAGATATGGATTAGTTGGTATGATACTTGTGACTTGTGGACCCTCGGAGGGCAAATTTGTTTGTATTTGCAAGGCCTTTCCAAGTGAAAAAATTTTCGTGAAGGAACAAGGTTACTTGGACCTTCATAGGGGCATGAAGCCCATGGGTTTGATGATGTGCCCCTCCCATTGGACACTTGGGAGGATTAACATTGCCTTTGGAGGCAATTGGACACCATGAGATGATTACATGCTAGCCCCTTGCACCTCAATGTTGGCCTTGGAAGGCCTAAAATGTCATATTTTATGCCCTAGATGTCGCATGGAAGTTAGGGTTTTTGAAGGGGTTTCTCATGGTTGATGGTGATATGACATGGTTTGATGGATAGAGAGAGAGACACTTGGCATGCACTAGAGCACTTGGTGTAAGGGAATATGACCTTTGGAGGCCCAACGATCTTCACCAAAGGGATTAACGTCTCTCTTGGATGCCTAACGTCACCCTTTAGGGCATGACGTCACCCCTAAAAGAGGAAATTATTTTATGTATTTGTAATTTTAAGTTGTGAAGGACAAATAGGGAGAGTTGACCTCTCTAATTTGATGTTTGCTTTTGGAAAAGTGGACAAATTTGTTTGTAGTGATCTTGTATAAATAAAGGTCACTTTCTTTTCATTTAGACATAACTCTCACTTGAGAATTACATAACATTGGCTGAAATTTTCGCCCTATTTGGGAATTTTTCTATATATATATCTTGGTGCATTGTGGATGATATTTCTTGTATTTTGATGAAGAAAATCCAGGCGCTATCTCTTGGATTCTTTATTCTTGGTATGTTGGTGGAATATTCTTGATAAAGAAGGGTTTCTTCATGCTTTTCTTGGAATTGGTAAGGAATTTTTGCATTTATTGTGTTGTTTTCTTCTTGTTTCAAGCTAAATTTATCTAAACCCTTGGAGGAGTATAAGGGAATACACCCTCCATCAAGATCTACTTTGTTATTATTGAATAAGTTATTTTTCAAAGGTTGCTACAAGGACTAAAAGGGCTTAAACCCTTGTAGATTTACCTTGCTAGGTTTTGTTTGCTCTAGGGAGTAAAAGGGATTACACCCCTAGAGAAGTAACAAACCCTAGATCTTACACAAGAAACTCCATTAACCCAATTGATAAGGCACTAATCTACTTGTATTGGACATATAATATTGTTGCATTGGTATACGTGAAATATTGAGATATTGCAATTGTCTAAGTTGGATTTGATTCTACGTACTATAAGCCTTCTTGTACCCTAGGGGTGTCTTGATTGGCCTAGTAATTCTCTTTGATGTTAGAAATTAATGATACATCCATTAGGGCTGCTAAAAAATAATTTTTTCTTCATCTATTGCTCATTATTCTACGACTAGAATTCACTTGCAAGCTACCATCATTAAACTACTTGTCATTGGCTATATTTTGGGTGGATTGTGTGTTGATTTTGGTGGCTATAAGTTGTTGTTGTAGAATTGTTTGCTACAACCATTAGGCTGTTATAAAAACTTGCCTATAACATCACATAACAACCCCCTAATCACCACCAAAGTCTTGCTTTAATCATTGGAAGTTTGACTAATCATTGCTAGTTTTATTTTTGATATCTTGTATTATATTTTGGATGGTAAAATTTGTAGATATTAACATCATTCATTGTTGATATATATATTTCTATACTGCTATAATTTGGGACAACGAGGATTCTTTCTTGATTCCCCTTGATTAAAGGCTTGGTTTATCATCTTTTGTCTTGTTCTAGGCATGGCTAACATTGTTTTGTAGGTATCTAACACTTGGAAACCATTCACCTTCTTACAAGACTCATTATCAAGCCTTTATTCATCACCAAACTTGACCTTTAGGGGTGATCATTCATCATCATCTCACTTTCCATCTCAATATTTTTTATTTTTTACTTGTCACCTTCCATACTTCTTCCCTTTTTGTTTCCTCATCTTTTGGGTTTTCGAGCATATTAACCTAAGAAGGGCTTGTACCTCATTTAATGGGAAGAAGGGGCTAAAGGTCCAAAGGTAGATTGCAATTTCTATAAAAGAATAAGAAACTAATGTTGAAAAGAAAGTGAACACAACAAATAAATAACATCAAAGGTCAATCCAACTTGAGCTCTACTTACTCAATGCCTGCCCCGAACCCAAATTGCAAATGCTAAAGCTTGATACCTCACAAATGGGTCTAGAAAATTACAAATAAATGAAAGCAGAGATTAGAAAGATGGATAAGAAGGGGTTTGGGAAAAATGGAACATGAATAGTTGGTAACTCAAGAGCCAGCACACCCTCTACCAAGGCACCCATAAATGAGACAATATGAACCCTTGTGTGTCAAGAGACCCTATGCCAAGAAATCACACCCTCACCCACCTCATGCTCCTTGCATGACTTAGAAAGGGTCCTCTTGGGAAACAATCCTTGACTTGGGGAATGATCTACCCAATAGGTCACCATGACAACCCTCCCATACTTAAATTTGGCAAGTTGTATAAGGTCTTTGAGCATTTGTTTATTTTGAAAAGGGGGGATTTGATGCACATGTTTGGGTGGTTATTTTATTAGATTTGGCTTACTTGGCATGATACCTTTGACTTGTGGACCCTTGGAGGGCGAATTTTTCTGTCTTTGTAGGGCCTTTCCATGTGAAAATTTTTTTAGTGAAGGCACAAGGTTACTTGGACCTTCATAGGGGCATGAAGCAAACATGTTGGATGATGTGCCCCTCCCATTGGACACTTTGGAGTATGAAAGGTTCCTTTGGAGGCACTTGGACACGATGAGATGATTACATGCTAGCCCCTTTCATTTCAACGTTGGCCTTGGAATGCCTAAAACATCATCTTCTATGCCCTAGGCGTCACATGCAAGCTAGGGTTTTTTATGGGGTTCTCATGGTTGATGGTGATATGACATGGTTTGATTGAGAGAGATAATCTTGGCATGCACTAGATCACTTGGTGGCAGGGCACATGGCCTTTGGAGGTGCAACGATCTTCACCAAATTGCTTAACATCTCTCTTGGAGGCATAAAGTCACCCTTTATGGCATGACGTCACCCCTAAAAGGGGAAATTATTTGTGTATTTCTAATTTTTAATTTGTAAAGGACAAATAGGGAGGGTCGACCTCTCTAATTTGATGTTGAATTTTGGAAAAGTGGACAAATTGGTTTTTAGTGATCTTGTATAAATAAAGGTCACTTTCATTTCATTTGAACATAACTCTCACTTGAGAATTACATAACATTGGCTGAAATTTTTTCCCTATTTGGGCATTTTTCTCTATCTCTCTCTCTCTTGGTGCATTGTGGATGATCTTTCTTGTGTTTCGGTGAAGAAAATCTAGGCGATATCTCTTGGATGCTTTATTCTTGGTATGTTGGTGGAATATTCTTGATAAAGAAGGGTTTCTTCATGCTTTTCTTGGAATTAGTAAGGAATTTCTACATTTGTTGTGTTGTTTTCTTCTTGTTTCAAGCTAAATTTGTCTAAACCCTTGGAGGAGTATAAGAGAATACACCTTCCATCAAGATCTACTTTGTTGTCATTAAATAAGCTACTTTGCAAAGGTTGCTACAAGGAGTAAAAGGGCTTACACCCTTGTAGATTTACCTTGCTAGGTTTTGTTTGCTCTAGGGAGTAAAAGGGATTACACCCCTAGAGAAGTAACAAACCCTAGATCTTACACAAGAGACTCCATTATCCCAATTGATAAGGCACTAACCTACTTGCATTGGAGATATAATATTGTTGCATTGTTATACGTGAAATATTGAGATATTTCAATTGTCTAAGTTGGATTTGATTCTACATGATATAAGTTATATTGTGCCCTACGGGCATCATGATTGGCCTAGTAATTATTTTTGATGTTACAAATTAATGCTACAGCTATTAGGGTTGCTACAAAATCATCTCTTCTTCATCTATTTCTCTCTATTCTACCACTAAAATTCACTTGCAATATACCATCATTAAACTTCTTGTTATTTGTTGTCTTTTGGGTGGATTGTTTGTTGTTTTTTGTGGCTAGAAGTTGTTGTTGTAGAAATTGTTTTCTACAGCCATTAGGTTGTTATAAAAACGTGTTGATAACATCACATAACAGCCCCCTAATCACCACCAAAGTCTTGCTTTAATCATTGGAAGTTTGACTAGTCATTGCTAGCTTTATTTCTGATATCTTGAATTAGATTTTCGATGATTAAATTTGCAGCTATTAACATCATTAATTGTTGATCTATATATTTCTATACTGCTGCAGTTTGGGACAGCAAGGATTCTTTCTTGATTCCCCTTGATTAAAGGCTTGGTTTATCATTTTTTTTCTTGTTCCAGGAAGGGATAACATTGTTTTGCAGGTATCTAACACTTGACAAGATTTCACCTTCTTACAAGACTCATTATCAAGCCTCTCTTCATCTCCAAACTCAACCTATAGGAGTGTTCATTCATCATCATCTCACTTTCCATGTCAATCCCCTAGGGTCACTAGGATTCCCCCCTTGTGGTGATTACATCATCACTAAAGCGAGGGGAGTGTCTATCTAAGGTGGCAGTGGATAGATACTCACGTAGTTTTCTCACCTTTGTGGTTTGGGTTGGGATTTTCCCAAGCTACAAACTGTGCGATAACGTTGACTCTAGTTCATGAGCCTTGTGTTATTTATATGGACTCCAACCATCTCCTTTGTGAATCGTCACGTCCTTTGGGGTGTCACACCCCTTCATGGACCAATGTTCCCAAAGGAACCGATGCTCCCCTTTGTGCACCGGCGTGCCCATCAAACTCGTGCTCTCATGAACCATTGTGTCTTTTCTGATTAGTGCGGCCTTCCCTTGTGTGTTTTTTCGAACCAACAACGTGACTCTTCATGGGTGTATCAATGGGTTCATCCAACCTCTCCAACACATCCATGATAAAAAGGGAAAGCGGGTCCACTCCTTAGGCATGCGCCCAAGTCACCTTGTCCTTTACCAAATGCCACCTCAAGTCCTCATCCTTCATTGCAAGGCAAGTGAGGTATGTGTCCCCTTGAGTTCACATATCACCATTGTGTGCCCAAGGTGCTCCTTCCCGCACTTATAAAACTTCATTCGCCCAACTGATCACGCACCCTTTGTGCTCTCTTCACCATATTTCCATTGAGTCTGCGTAAGGAGCGTAGCGCTCAGTGGGTGTGGTAGAAGGCCTTACATCATCCCCCACCTAAAGTCATTTTCTTCCTGGTAGCATCCTTATAATACATTATCTCCAACTCTGCCCGAACCCATGCCTCCATCACAACTAATTTTCATGCCAAATGGAAACACCACTCATCGTCGCATCCATAAAGCAATTTTTTTCTCCTTCACTTAGCGAATGTTGTCCACGACCTCTATCTCTGAACTCCTCTAGACGTGTTTTCAAATCATCCATCGCTTCCAACATCTCCTTTAAAGGTGCATGCATTCAGAATACTTCCACCATAGCAGAAAGCTTCTCCTCTACCTGCTACACTTGGTCTTCTTCCAACCATTCAAACTTAGACTTCATCGGACAGTCTGTTGCAAAGTGGTTTTCATCACAAATAAAACATCGACCAAGTCTTCCTCTACGATCAAGTTGCTTCTTATTTGTCGCGACATCTCCTTTGTATTGGGTGTCCTCCTTATTGAGCGATCCCAGCCTTGGCATCTCCCTAGACTCGGTTCAATTAAAAAATTTCCACGTTTCATCATCGCAAAATTTCAGTTGTTCGTCGATCTCAAGCCTATTCTTCAATCCTTCTTATCACTGCACCAAGTTTCAATTCGCAACATTCATTCTATTCTTCCATGTCTCATCATCACATGATTTCCATTGTGAAATCTCAAGCATCCTCTTTGAGCCTTCCCAACATGGCATCAAACTTCGCTTGGTAATGTCCATCTTGTCCTGCCATTCATGCAAGACTTTTGTCTTCTTGGGTTGAGTTAAGCCTTAGCTCGCATCACACAACTTTGTTTGTGTGTGTCCAACTTGCCCTAACTCAACTTATTAACTTCTTGGTTGAACAACCGACATCTTGGTTGCATGTTGCACTAAGATGCCTACGTGTTACTTCCCCAACTTTTCCTTCGTAAGTTTGAAGAAACACCTATTATCTCCTAAAATAGCACTATCATTTTGTCAAATTTTAGGTGATAGGAAGAGGTCCAAAAATTTGTTTCTAAATTTTTTTAGGTGGGTTAGATGGTCTACTTTCTAAAAATAAACTTGGAACAAGCATTGGATTTGGTCTTCTCAAGAAAAAGCGAGAATCTCGGGTTTCGGTGGTTTAGGCGGGCTTGAAAAGCGCTCATTAACCACCGAAAGCAGAGCTTTCATTAGTTAACAGGCTAAATTCGGGTCTAGTTTAACCACCGAAAGTGCAGATTTTCCAAAAATAACCTGCCTTGGGAAAAATCAGTTTTCTCAGCCATGGAAAGTCTGTTTCACACGCTCAAATAGTCGATTGACAAGTACACATCCTAATATTTCCAATGGTGCTTTCAAATCCTAATTTGGAGATTGGGAAGGCAGTCAAAAATCCCCCGCAAGATCAGGTACCGTTTTCAGAAATGTGAAATTTCAAAATACTCAGGTTGGCAAATTTTGTAAATGCAGAGGCTCGATAAATGCATGCACAACTGGATTTGTAAGTGTTTGACAGGTTTTAATGGAAGGCATCAGATCATGAGGAAGATCCCGGAACAAAGGGAATTTGTATTGAGCTGTAAGGTTGAAGTTTCCCATCGCCAAGCTGCCAAAATTAAAGTCATCAATCTTTCACTAAGCTGATTTCAGAGCATCAAATCTTGAGATCGCAGATGTCAAAGATTTTGCATAATAGATTTTCTGCTGGATATAAATTTGATCTCCACTCCCATGTTTAACTCATTGACTCAGTTGGATGGATATCCTCATCAACATGTCCTCTGGTTGATCGCATACAGCCAAGTCGACAAATTGAGTCCACATGTCAAAACCTAATGCATCAAGTCAAACAAATCAACACCTTGCATATACATAAATTCATTATCAATTTGATTATGATTAACTCTTTTGTTTCACATGACTTTCATAAAACCAAGTTCCAAGAGATATCACTGTGATGATTTTCCATTTGAAATCCCTTTGATTTAGGAATCAAATCTTAGTTTGTTGTTATTTCTCGTCTCTATCTCACAGAATCCGAGTCATTGTGATTCTCATGCAAATTAATTCGCCACATATCCGTTTTTCGAAAGTTACAACTTTCAGTGGTTAACAGGCCTAAATTTTGCCTTCCTTAACCACAGAAAGAAGATCTTTCGATGGTTAAAGCACCCAGTTTTTTCCAGTGTTAACCACCGAAAGCCTGTCATTGCCAGATTTGTTGAAAAAATGCCCAGATCGAAGTTTTACTGATCCGAATCACTTAAAACCACTTTTAATGGATAGATGTTGAATTATAGAGTCAGATTCAATGTCCATTTTTTATGCATAAAGATAAAAAGAGGTGTTCAAATCAGTTTTGGTACCTATTTTGGTGGCAACAAATTAGGGTTTTGGCACAACTCAGCAAATTCGAATTCTATCTTTTGGAAGAGTCATCAAAYAGCCTTGGGAGGCTAGTCTGCACTGCATCAGRACTCTACTACCTCTGAAGACTATCATATGTGGGATTGACCTCATCTTGAGGATCTTTCCTTATTTTTTGTAAATATAGTTTTGACTTTCTGTATTTAGTAAATCTGATCCATTAATTCAGGATCTAGATACTGTGTTGTAAAAGCTATAAAGCTGAAAATAGAAGATGAACTAAGGGGTTCAATCTTGGATGCATTTGGCCCATGTATTTAGACTCTTATCTTGATATGAATCACAGTCTTCTTTTGCTACCAATGTCATATTTTCTCATGTGTTACATTGCTCTGTAATTTGATTCAATTTAGCTCAGCTATTAAGAACTGTTATCTTCTTATTTAGCTCATGAATTTGAATTGAATAATCTCTTACTATCTTGTATGACCCTGCATGTTAATGTACTTGGTTATCTTGAATAGTGTTCTTCATACCCCATTCCAATTACTCTATCTGATTATTGGTTTCTAAAAGCACTGGCTCATTTGAATGCATGATAAGTTGTTCTTCTCATTAAGCCCTTGAGTTATCCCATTGATCCACATACTTTGATTATCAATTTCTTAAGTTACCAAGCATTCTTAGCCTACAACCCTAAGGAGTTTCTTGGAGGTCTAACAACACCAACTCACTCAAATGCTTCACAACTCTTCGCACAACCTATTGTCATGTTTGGAGTTGTTCGTCTTATCTGGTGGAGTGCCCAACAACCCAATGAGTCAAGCCAAAGACCACAATTTTGTTCAAACTTAATTATGCAATGAAGTCTGCGATTAGAATTGTGATAATCCCTGCAAAAAGTCCTGCAATCATTCACCTTTCCAAAGTGCTCGGTGTTAAGGTTTAAGTTATTATTAGGTTTATTTTCAATTTACTAGATAACCATAGCATAGATAGGATCACTGAGAGAAAAACAATCACAAGATACACAACATTTATCCTGGGAAACCCTCATGGGGGAGAAAACCCAGCAAAAACTTCCTTAATATAGATAGCCAATACAACGCCAAGACAATAAACCAAAACAATAGAGAATATCCAACACTAAGTAATGTGCCTCTCTCTTCCTTCTTCTCCCAGCTGCAGCTACCAAACTTGTGCATTGGATGAGCGAATGAGTGAGTGAGATAATGAGGCACTGGATTCCTTTATTTATATTGGCTGGCAAGTGTTGGAAAGGTGTCTCTTCATTGGGCAGGGCCGACTTGACTTCTTAGTAGTTAAGACCACTTTAATTAGGCATGGGGCTGACTTCTTAATTTGCATAATACAATTAGGGTTTGACCAATCCGCAAAAGGGAATTTGGCCAATTACAATGCCCGACATGATCAATCCACAAAAGGGGATTTGATCTAATGAATAATGACTCAATAATAAATAGAATACTCTTTGCATTTACAATATTTCAACACTCCCCCTTAACAAGAAGGGTATTCTACAACATCGTCATGAGAGAGAGAGAGAGAGGGCAACAACATCAACAGCATCTGGAACATTGACTGGCATATCTATAAATCATTGGAAGTTTTTTCTCATCATCAATATCATCATCCACAGGAAGGAACTGGAATGGCATCATCATCATCTGCATCAACATGGATTAGCATAACATTAATACATTATCATCATCAATAAAAGAACAAGGCTGATACAACATCAACAACAACAACATCACATCATGAAGGTAATAGCATCAACAACATAAGCACTAGGCTGGAAATCTTCAGCATGAAGCTGGCATCTCAACAACATCAGCATGAAGCTGGAAATCTTCAGCATGAAGATGGCATCTCAACAACATCAGCGTGAAGCTGGAAATCTTCAGCACAAGGCTGGCATCACACTAACATCAGCACGAAGCTGGAAATATTTAGCACGAGGTTGGAATCACAACAACATCATCACAAAGCTGGAAATCTTCAGCATGAGGTTGGCATCAAAACAACATCAACACAAAGCTGGAAATCTTCAACACAAGCCTAGCATCAACACTACTCCCCCTTTCGAGGGAGGTACTTTCGGACTACACCAAGCTTGTCTCGAAAGTGTTCCAAATTTACACGAGACAGAGTCTTGATCAACACATTAGCAACATGTTCATTCATGCCAACATACTGGAGCTTTATGGATCCTTTCTGCACCATATCACGAATGTAATGATATTGGATCTCTATGTGTTTTGACATTTCATGGAACATAGGGTTCTCTGTCATCTTTATGCAACTTTCGTTATCACATAGGATCATGGTTGATTCCATCTCCAGATCAAATAGACCTGTAAACAACTTCTGAAGCCATATGGCTTCACAACTGGCGGAACATGCAACAATGTATTCTGCTTCTATCATGCTGAGAGAAATACTTGATTTCTTCCTACTTTTCCATGAGATCATGGCTAACCCCATACTGAAACAACATCATGAGGTGCTCTTTCTATCAAAGACACTTCCAGCCCAATCTGAATCAGTATATCCACTCAGTCTGAAGTCTTGATCTCCACTATAACTGAGACCAAAATCCAATGTACCCTTAAGGTATCTCATCACATGTTTTGCAGCAACAATGTGAACACATCTAGGTTCTGCCAGAAATCGACTCAAGGTGTTCACAACAAAACATATATCTGGCATGGTGTTCGTCAGATACATCAAAGATCCAATGATATGTCTATACAGTGTAGCATCAACCAATTCTGACGAAGTGTCAACCACGAGCTTCAACTTTTTTTCCATGGGTGTATTCATGGATTTACACTCTAACATATCAAACCTCTTTAGTATTTCAACTACATACTTCCCTTGGTTGAGGAATATCTTCTCTGGGCTCTCCCAGACCTCAAGACCTAAGAAATAATGCATTGGGCCAAGGTCTTTCATCTTAAATTCTGTAGTGAGCTTCTTCTAACAATCAATGATGAGATTTTCTTCTCGAGTTAGAAATAAGTCATTGTAATGTCCCCAGCCACCAACAGGTTGGGAAACGCCGCTACTCTGACACTTCACTTAGCTCTGATACCAATTTGTAACATCCCCAGCCACCAACAGGTCGGGCAACACCACTACTCTGAAACTTCACTTAGCTCTGATACCAATTTGTAACGTCCCCAACCACCAACAGGTCAGGCAACACCACTACTCTGACACTTCACTTAGTTCTGATACCAATTTGTAACGTCCCCAGCAACCAACAAGTCAGGCAACGTCACTACTCTGACACTTCACTTAGCTCTAATACCAATTTGTAACGTTCCCAGCCACCAACAGGCCGGGAAACGCCACCACAGGATGTATGTACATAAATATCATGCTTTTCTAATGAATTTAAAACAAATAACACAGAGTTACTGCTATCATACGGATTCAATGGAATTGACAATAATTCCTACATGCAACGGAACACATGATAACATTTCAAGAACCACAAACATGCATAACATACATAATTAAGTACATAAATAATACTTATCTTTTTAATTGGAGTAAATCCACCGAATGCATGTAGACCTTCCACGAACCTCCCATCATTTGACCAAACTGCTTATCACTCTCAGTAGTAGGTCACCCCTGAGCTGGGACTAAACTCCATCAGGCAAGGTATTACTAGACTAGGCAAGGTCAATAGGAAATTCACACAACTAGGAGGAAGGATTCTCTCCCAGGAGACACTTACGCCCACTGCTCATAGACTCTCATTCCCCACATGCATGTCCCACCCTGGCAGTATACACCTTCACTGTCACACAGTCCATCGGTTGCTCCACCTCCCTTACCTTGGGCTTCAGCAACAGGCCGAACCAGAATTCTCAGAGCTCTATAGTAGCTATGAGACTCCCCCGAGGAGAACACACTTCCTCAGCACACTCTCTCACTTGGAGAGAGTCGCTCACAGGCCTGACAACCTACTTCTTCAATCCACAAAAACCTCTCTCACCTGGAGAGAGAATTTCTCACAGGCTTGACAACCTGCCTCTTCAACTGCGGGCTTGACAACCCGCTTCTTCAAACCACAATAGATAGTTCGAGTAAGGCAAGGGAAAACTCAGTAATTTACAAATGTGTACAATGGCCATGGGTTCAGCAATTGCATAAATGGTTGGTTGGGGGCTTGCTCAGTGCATGAGTGAACTCGTGAGGAGAAAAAACAGGGCAGACTGGTCTAGCATAGCCATGATGGTGAAGGCATGAGAGCCAAGCTATCTGTGCGTCCATGAGTTCATGAGTGCCCCCAATAGCAAGAGTTTCCCCCTTAAGTCTTCATGTGCCTAAGATGACACCTGTCGCTCATGAAGCACGTTCCGTCCCTTTGGAAGTCACCTATTCTCCCCAAGGAACTTAGGATAAAAACATATCCTTCTAAACATCTTTTGGAATAATAATAAATTATTATTCTCTTGAACTTAAGCCCTTAGGCTTAGCCCCTCTTTCCAACCTTGCAGCCCCCTCTCCCTTATCCAGCCTAGTGGATCTTATTTCCCCCATTCTCTTTTATCGTGGTCGGTCTACACACAATGATGTTTTTATATTAATAATATGAATATTTACATGTACAAAACAAGCTCCTAGCCTTTAACACCTAGGCTCTTCGGCCTACTAACACATAAGCCTACCAGCTTATAATTTCTCAACTCACCAGCCTACAAAACATGTTACAATTCATATTACAACTAGGGCTCGTCCTAGGGGTATCACAATCCCCTCCCCTTATTTTTGCACTGTCCTCAGTGCAACCTATGTACACAGCATCAACAAGATTTTCAAAATATTCAAAAAGATGTGGGTATTTTGCATGCATAGCATCCTCATGCTCCCATGTCACGTCCTCAGGACCGTACCAAGTCCACTGGACCTTTACAAGCCCTATGGCTCGATTCCAGAGTTGTTTTCTCTTCTGGTCCAATATGCACACTGGATGCACTTGCAAGACGCCTTCTTGCTCCACCTGAATCACATTCCAATCAATAACATGATTAGCATCAAGTATATATTTCTTAAGCAATGAAACATAAAACACATTATGTACAACCATGGATGCAGGCAATGCAAGCATATATGCAATTGGTCCAATCCTTTCTAGGATTTAAAATGGCCCACAATATATGGCTGCCAACTTGGAACAGTTTCCCAGCTTCAAGGAACTTTTGTTGGCTTTCACTTTCAAGAAAACATGATCACCCACTTTAAACTTCCTGTGGGTTCTGTTCTTATCAGCATAACTTTTCTGCATGTCTTGGGAAACCTTCAAATTCTGCTTAATCTTCAGCATTTGCTCTTCCATTTCCTTGAGCAATTCTGGCCCAACCATTTCCCTATCAGTTGGGTTGGCCCAGCTTATTGGTGTGTTGTACTTTCTGCCATAAAGTGCTTCAAACGGGCTCATCTTCAGTGACGCTTGATACCCATTGTTGTAGGCAAATTCTACCAAGTGTAGTCTTCCCATTTAGAAGGTTTTTCCATAACATACATCCTTAGCATATCTTCTATCGCTTGGTTCACCCTCTCTATCTGCCCATCAGACTCAGGATGATAAGCAGTGTTGAAGTTTAGATTTGATCTGAACCCTTTGAATAAACCCTTCCAAAACTTAGAGGTAAATTTTGGGTCTCTGTTAGACACAATTGTCTTGGTAATACCATGCAATCGTGCTACTTCCCTCATATAGATATCATCAACATTAGCTTCCTTGTGAGTAGTCTTCAATGGAATAAAATGGGCAGATTTCGTAAGCTTATCTACCACCACCATGATGGAATCATGCTACTTGTCGGTTCTGGGCAATCCTGTGATGAAATCCATTGTCACCACTTCCTACTTCAATTCAAGAATGGGCAATGGTTGTAGCAACCCTGTTGGGTGCCTATGTTCAGCCTTGACCTTCTGACACTCCATACATATGGCGATGTATTCTGCAATTTCCCTCTTCATACCTAGCCAAAAGTAATGGCTCTTGAACGCTGCCACTGTTTTTTGATAACCATGGTGCCCAGCATAAGGCACATTATGCATTTCTTTCAAGATCATAATTCTCAATTGTTGGGAATTAGGTACATAAATTATGGTTTTTGTACAGGAGTGTTCCATCATCTTCCAATTTATAATCTTCCACTTTCTGTAGCATCTTACCTTGTTGTAGCTTTGCTACCAATTCCATGTACTGCAAATCTGCATTTGCAGCTTCCAGAATTTTGCCTTTACTATCATATTGATACATGCTAATGCATGTAGCATGTAGTTCATGCACTCCTCTGTTGAGTGCATCAGCCACTTTGTTCTCCTTTCCTTTGATATGCTTGACATCAAAGTCATACTCACAAAGGAATTCCAACCATCTACTCTACCTAGCATTCAAGGTTGGTTGATCAAACAAATACTTCAGACCGTTATGGTCTGTCCTTAGTTCAAACCTCTTTCCCATGAGGTAATGTCTACATTTCCTCAGGGCATGCACTATGGATGCCAACTCCAAATCGTGAGTTACATAGAGCCTTTCATGCTCTTTCAATTTTTTGGACTCATAACATATTACAAACCCATTATGGTTGAGGACTCCCCCCAGTCCTTTTTTGCATGCATCTGTACACACTACAAAATCTTCATTTGGATCTGCAATCCTCAGGATTGGAGCAATGGTTAACAATTGCTTCAATTGTTGGAAGCTTTTCTCACATTCTTATGTCCATTGAAATTTCTTCTCCTTCCTTTGTAAGGAAGTGATGGAGTGAGCTATCCTTGAGAACCCTGCAATGAACCTTCTATAATAGCCAGCTAGACCCATAAAGGATCTGACTTTTGTCACATTCTTCAGTGCTGACCATTCCTTGATGGCTTTTGTCTTCTCAAGATCCACGACTATCCCATCCTTTGAAATGATATGCCCCAGATAATGAATTATGTTTCGATAAAATGGGCACTTGCTCAATTTGGCATACAGTTGGTGCTCTCTTAGCACTTGCAACACCATCCTTAGATGTTGTTCATGCTCTTCCTCCGACTTGGAATACACCGGGATGTCATCCAAAAAGACTATGACAAACTTGTCTAGATATTCTTTGAATACACCATTCATGAGGGACATGAAAACGACGGGTAAATTTGATAACCCAAATGGCACCACTGTGAATTCATAATGACCATACCTTGTTCTGAAGGCGGTCTTGTTGATGTCTTCATCCTTTATCCTTACCTAGTGGTACCCTGACCTGAGATCTATCTTTGAAAATATCTTGGCATCCTTCAACTGATCAAAGAGATCATCGATCCTTGGCAAAGGATACTTGTTCTCAATGGTCACTTTGTTCAACTCCCTGAAATCGATGCACAATCTCAATGTCCCATCTTTCTTCTTCATGAACAGGACTGGGGCACCCCAAGGTGACACACTTGGGTGTATATACCCCTTCTTCGGAATTTCTTCAAGCTGCAACTGTAGTTCTTTCAGCTCTGGTCTACTCATTCTATAAGGAGCTTTTGACACTGGAGTTGCTCCAGGAATCAAGTTTATAAAGAAATCAATATCTCTCTTTGGGGGTAGTTTGGGTACCTCCTGGAATACATCTTCAAAATCTTGTAATACTACATGGTCTTCAATATTTGACACCTTATCCTTAGGTGCTTTTTCCATATGAGCTACAAATATTTGGTAGCCCTTCCTATAACAATTCTTCAGCTACATTGCGGGTATTTCTCTAACATTAATTGACCTTGGGATTCCCTGCACTTTCCTTGGGTTTTCTTCCTCATCCATCCAAGTGAATGCCTTGTTACAATAGTCTAAGATGGCATGGTGTTGATCCAACCAATCCATCCCAATTAGACAGTCATAGGAACCTAAAGGTAAGATGTTCAATTCATCCCTTGTGCTCAGTCCATTCATGTCCACCGGACATGACTTAACCAACTCAACAACCTTTCTTTTGGTTCTTGTAGCTAGCTGCACTAACCAAGAATTTCCATGCGTGTTTCTTGGCAAATGCAAACTATCCACCATTCTATGATCTATATAACTATGACTAGCATCTGAATCAATTAAAATAGTAATGGTTTGGTTGTTGATCATACCTTCCACTTCAATCATATGTGACTGATATTATGCTTGCTTGTTGTTTAGGGATGCATAGATCCTTAGTATTCTATTGCCCATGTCCTCCACTGTTTCTATCTGTGGAACATTGTGGACAACTCTCACTTTGCCATTTATGTGGGTACAATCTATGTACCTATGATTTCCTTTACAAACCCAACATTCCATAGGTGGTTGTCTTGGCATTTTCCCACCTACTTCTGCCTTCCTGGGATCTCTAAAACTTGGCTATCCTTGAGGGATATTTTTGAAAAGGATGGCTTAGTTCCCTTCTTCCTCTGATCTGTTGGATTACTGAGAGGGGGGGTGAATCAGTAATAACGTAATTATAATCTTTTTTCTTCAAATGTTATATCAATGTAGAATTATTATCCAATAATGAGCAATAATAAATAAACAATCACACACATGCACAGTACACCAGTGT
>ML789283.1:257972-271277 GCA_009831015.1 Picea engelmannii
TCCATATTTACTTCTTATCAACCATGACAAAACAATAATGATTCATATTTACATCAAACACTATTGGGTCCATTACCCAAACCTTTGTGCTATGGGTCTTTCTTCAAGGGTTGACATCAATGACAACCAACCTTAATCAACATGATCCATATTGAATTTCTTCTTGTCTTCCCAAGCCTTCTGGAAAGTGGGCTTTTCTCTTTGTTGCTCATATAAGAATTTTTCTCTCCTTATATTTTCTTTCAAATTTTTAGGATCATCATACTGGATATTTTCACTGATGGGAGATGGTAGTCCACTCAGATACCTTTGAATTTTGATAGTCTCATCTCTGATGAAAGGAACATACTTCAACAGCTCTAGGAATCTCCTTTCATACTCATTAATGTACATGCTACCCAACTTGAGTTCAAATAACTCTTTCATCTTTCTATCATAGTATCTTTTAGTCAAGTATTTCTTTTCAAAATACTTCTTGAATTCCTTCCAAGTAACATTTTTCTCTTTAATGTGTTGCACCTGCACAAGTTGATCCCACCACATGGATGCCTTTCATTTTAGTTGATACATTAAAAATCTTCCTTCTGCATGAGAAGAGTAATTCTGTAGTTGGAAATATTTCCTCATACCAAGAATCCATGTTTCAGCATCTTCCTCCTTCTGGTGCTCTCCATCAAACGTAGGAGGCTTAATCTTGTTCATTTCTCCCTTTTGTTCATCCACTCCAAATCTCCTATGTTTTCTGGTAGGAGATGGGCTTGAACTACTGTGTGCCCTCCTCTTAGAGTGCCCTTGAGAGTGATGATGGTGTCTGCCAACACTCCTTGATTTCCTCTTCTCATCAGGGAACCTGTGACTTCCTGATTTACTGGAGTCACTCCCCTTATCTAATTTGTTTTCTATGCTTTCCAGGCTCTGTATCAACTTTAGGTTGAATTCTCCCTGTTGATCCCTGGCTTTCATGAGCTTTCTGTTATCTGCTCGGTGATGATAGACATATTTCTACAATCGTTCAATGGTTTTCATCATGTTTCCCTCCTTATCTATCTCTTCTCCATGCCCATTGGAGTTTCATCCTTCCACTCCCAAATGGACATCCATTCATTTAGCTTCATTCTCTGAACTGGAAGCATTATGTACCTCTTCCATTTCTCTGCACTAAGCAGCAATTCGGTTTGGTTCTGACAATCGTTAACTCTGCAAACACAATGTGTAGTCAACCAAAATTTGTCAAGCCATCAGTCCTTAACAAATTCCACAGTATTCATAAACCAATCTGATTCAAGAAAACGTTCATATTTCATTCTCTATGGTTCTCGATCAATCAAGAATCCTCGCAGATCCTTTCTTTCTGATATTTGCTCTGTTCTGCAACAATTTTCGGGCACTAGACCCTTTCTCTTAGAACCCAACTCATTTGACCACGGGCTATGGCCACGCACTAAGTCGATAGGCACTTATTCGAGACTTCGGGCCTCCAGCTTCGGAAGTTTTCAAGCACATCAAAACAAATCTCTCAGAGTTCTGAATTAACAAACTCGCAAAGTAGGGTGGATCAACAGTCCACGACTACTCAGCATCCAACGACTGGCACTCACTATGGAACCTCAAGAATCTGAGCTCCGGGACTTCGGAGCTTCGGAGCCTCGGGACTTTGGAGGATTTTACATCCGCACACCCCGAACCGTTAATCTTCGAACACTTCCATGTCACCTTTGGTGACATCATTGTGTCTCGTCACCTCGGTGTTGCGAAAATTTTGAAATTTCTTCCCTTCATTCCCTTATGAACCATTCTTTCGGAGTGTCAAGTCTCCGGACTTCACAACTGGCGCCACGCATCCATTGGGACCCATGGTTTCTGTACTTGAACTAAGATACCGAATAGTCACATCACTTAATGCCTTTCAAATTGCGAGGGCATGCATCGACGGTTTGGAGTAACCCGCCTTTCATCCTACAATTCTTCTGACACTAACACGTAACCCCCTAGTAAAACCATGGTTTCGATTGTGGGACCGCCTTGGGGAATTAACTTCTGTGCAACTTGGGTCCCCGCAATGCCTCTTCATCGTCGATCTTGATGTATCATGATCAATGGCAATGTGGGTCCGTCGACCTCTAACTATGTCATGTAACCTAAGGGACCACATAGTACAACTGAAAACATTCCAGGTGGGGGCACGTGGCAGGTATAGGAGAGGTCCATGTCACCTCCAGGTGACATCATCATGACTCACTACTTCAGCTCTTCGGGGCTTCAAAATTTCTCGCCTCAACACACACTAATTCTTTCGAACGCTAAAATCCCGAACAATCCAATCTGCTGACACGTGTCCCTCTTGATGGACAGTTTGGATTAGCTTCGGACTTCGGAGCTTTGGGAGCTCTCTATCCTTCATACCACACTGTAACTTCCACCCTTGGCTTGATCCAACGATCAATCTCTTCTCCCCAGATCTATGGTGTAGGTCCACTTCGGGGACTTCGGAGCTTCGGGCTTCAGGCTTCCTCTTATTTTTTCACCTAACTTCACTAAAGTCACGAAGCTCGAAAGGCTTCCAGGTTAACCCTCCTGCACTTTCTCCAGATCTGACGGTCATGAAGGATTCCCTTTTTCCTAAACAGATCCCACGGCCAACATCACTTTGTCGCCCGATACGAGGTCTATCGTGGTTTGATAACACCGCTACACCTACTGAGCTTCGTAACATGACCAAGGTAACCTCTTGGCACTCAGAAATGTTCTGAGGTTCGAAATTGGTTCCTCTTAACACAATTTCGACCTGAAACCTTCATTCCAATGACCACTTATCCGTCCCATCTAAGCTCAATGTTGAAACCTTGGCTTTGATACCAATTTGTAACGTCCCCGACCACCAACAAGTTGGGCAACGCCACTACTCTGACACTTCACTTAGCTCCAATACCAATTTGTAACATCCCCAGCCACCAACAGGTCTGGCAACGCCACTACTCTGACACTTCACTTAGCTCTGATACCAGTTTGTAACATCCCTATCGACCAACAAGTCGGGCAATGCCACTACTCCTACACTTCACTTAGCTCTGATACCAATATATAATGTCCCCAACCACCAACAAGTCAGGTAACGCCACCACAGGACGTACGTACATAAATATCATGCTTTTTCAATGAATTTAAAACAAATAACACACAGTTATTGCTATCATACAGATTCAATGGAATTGACAGTAATTCCTACATGCAACGGAACACATGATAACATTTCAAGAATCACAGACATGCATAACATACATAATTAAGCACAAAATCAATACTTATGTTTTTAACTGGAGTAAATCCACCGACTGCGTGCAAACCTTCCACGAACCTCCCAGCTTTTGACCACACTGCTCATCACTCTCAGCAGTAGGTCACCCCCAAGCTTGGACTAAACTCCATTGAGCAAGGGATTCCTAGACTAGGCAAGGTCAATAGGAAAGTCACACAGTTAGGAGGAAGGATTCTCTCCCAGGAGCCACTTACACCCACTACTCATAGACTCTAATTCCCCACATGCTTGTCCCACCCCAGGAGTATACACCTTCACTGTCACACGGTCCATCGGCTGCTCCACCTCCCTTACCTTGGGCTTCAGCAACAGGTCGGACCAAAATTCTTAGAGCTTAGTAGCTGCTACGAGACTCCCCCCAAGAGAACTCACTTCCTTAGCACACTCTCTCAGCTGGAGAGAGTTTTTCACTGGCCTGACAACCTGCTTCTTCAATCCACAACAACCTCTCTCACCAGGAGAGAGAGTTTCTCACAGGCCTGACAACCTGCCTCTTCAACCGCGGGCTTGACAACCCGCTTCTTCAAACCACAATAGCTAATTCGCGTAAGGCAAGGGACGGCTCAATAATTTACAGAGGTGTACAATGGCCACAGGTTCAACAATTGCGGAAATGGATAGCTGCGAGCTTGCTGAGTGCGTAAGTGAACTTGTGAGGAGAAAAAATGAGGCAGACTAGTCTAGCATAGCCTTGATGGTGAAGGCATGAGAGCCAAGATCTCTGTGCGTCCGTGAGTTCATGAGTTCCCCCAACAACAAGAGTTTCCCCCTTAAGTCTGCATGTTTCTGATCCAACATGTGTCACTCATGAAGCACGTTCCTTCCCTTTGGAAGTCACCTGTCCTCCCCAAGGAACTTAGGATAAAAGCATATCCTTCTAAACATCTTTTGGAATAATAATAAATTATTATTCTCTTGGACTTAAGCCCTTAGTCTTAGCCCCTCTTTCCAACCTCTCAACCCCCTCTCCCTTACCCAACCTAGTGGAGCTTATTCCCCCATTCTATTTTATCGTGGTCGGTCTACACACATCAATGTTTTTATATTAATAATATGAATATTTACATGTACAAAACAAGTTCCTAGCCTTTAACACCTAGGCTCTCTGGCCTACTAACACATAAGCCTACCAGCTTATAATTGCTCGACTCACCAGCCTACAAAACATAATACAATTCATATTACAATTGGGTCTCGTCCTAGGGGTATTACCGTCGTCCACATATAACAACAATATAAAAAGCTCATCATTCATAACTTTGAAGTAAAGGTTAGAGTCAGTTTTACTCTTGGTAAAGCCCAAGCTCGTCAGGAAACTGTCAATTCTTCCATACCAAGCTCTAGGATATTATTTCAATCTGTATCGAGCCTTCTTCAATCTAAATACATGAGTCTTTCTGTCTTCAACTTCAAAACCTTGAGGTTGTTCTATATACACTTCTTCTTCAATGACACCAATTAAGAAATTTGTTTTCACGTCCATATGGTGTAACTTCCACTTCATCTTAGCTGCAAGGGCTATGATGGTTCTGATTGAAGTGTATCTGGATACAAGATCAAACGTCTCTTCATAGTCAATGCCTTCCTTTTGAGAAAAACCACAAGCAACAAATCTTGCTTTATATTTCTCAATACTTCCATCAGCAACATGTTTTATCTTGTAGAGCCATTTGGAAGATACCAGATCCTTGCTCTTTGGTCTAGGAACTATTTCCCATACATCATTCTTTATAATGGATTGATATTCTTCTATCATGGAATATGCCCATTCTTTCTTCTGAATGGCTTCTTCAAATCAAGTAAGCTCCTTCTCTAAGAGATCACACATCAAAGCCATATAACTGGAGAATAACTTGGGTTTCTTGACTTGTCTCATTGTTCCTTCGGGGGCACCATGCTTCTCTCCATATTGAATAAGTTCCCTTGCCCAGGATCGCTTTCTATTGTGGGATATCGTCATCTGGGGAGGTTCTTGAGATTTTATTATGTCATGATCTTCTATAATCTCCTCATCAGGGGAAGTTATGACTTCCCTCACTAGTTATGCAACTCTGGGAGCTACAGGTTCTTCTTCGTATACTTCTTCAAGATGACATCTTCTTGATTTCTTGAGAGATGCATCTTCATCAAAGGTTACATCTTTGTTGATCTCAATACGATGGTAACCTAGTATATAAATTCTGAAGGCCTTGGAGACCTCACAGTGTCCAACAAATATTCCCTTCTTTCCTGAAGGGTCCAACCTGGTTCTCTTCTCTTTCGGAATGTGTACAAATACGGGACAACCAAATATTTTGAGATGGCTTACTTCTAGATTATTTTCGGAGAACATCTCTTCAAGGGTCTTGAACCCAAGTGCCCTATGGGACAATTTGTTGTGTACATGCACTGATGTTCTTGTTGCTTATGCCCATAAGTGCATTGAAAGATCTTGATCATGGATCATAGTCTTCAATGCTTCCATTATAGTTATGTTCTTCCTTTCTGCTACACCATTTTGTTGAGGATTGTAGGGAGTGGTGAGCTCCTTCTTGATCCCAACATCTTTACAAAACTTTATAAACTCTTTTGAGGTGTATTCTCCTCCATTATCTGACCTGAGTATCTTGATATTTCTTTCCAAGAGATTCTCTATTAAGGCTTTGAATTCCTTGAATTTACCAAACACTTCATCTTTTGATTTCAAAAAATAAACCCAAGTTTTGCGAGAATAATCAGCAATAAAAGATACCTAATATGCATACCCACTGATGGAGGTTGATGGCATTGCACCACATACATCTGAGGGAAAGATCTCTAGGACTCCTTCTACTTTATTGTCTCTTTTCGGGAAAGGGTTCTTGATGTTCTTTCCTTCTCCACATCCGTTGCACATGCCTTCATGGTCAACCTTGAATTCGGGTAGACCTGTGACTGCCTTTCTTACATATGGTAATGACTTGTAGTTAATGTGAGATAATCTTCTATGCCAAAGTTCACATGGATTCTCAATGGAATGAGTCAAGGTTGCTTCTGAGTGACCTTTTAGCTTATACAAGCCACCTTCTTCTGTTCCAATAACAATTGATTCTTCCATGGTTTTTCCTTTGGGCCACATAAGAACTTCTCCATCTATGAAAGAAACTCTAAAGCCTTTCTTATCTAAAGCTGAGATAGAAAGTAAGTTCTCTGTCAAACCTGGTACATATAGTACATCCTTCATCTTCATTGGGGTTCCTGAATCAAATTTGTAATTTGATTCTCCTACTCCTTTGATAGGGTGTTGGTAATCGTCTCCAAGTGTATCTTTCTAGGGAAAGTTATTTTATGTCAAGCAAGAGAGAATGTCTCTTTGACCTGTCATGTGCTTGGAAGCACCACTATCTATGAGCAAAGTGTCCTCACCAGGTGACACTGATCCTGAGAAGGCAAAGATTAAGACATAGTCTTCAATCTGTTCTTTTATCATCTTTATGGGTGGCTCTTCATCTTTAACTATTTGGGCATGGTGCCTCTTGTTTCTCTTCTTGTATTCTTCTCTTATAGCTAGAAATTTCTTAGCAATATGTCCCATCTTGTCACAATGCTAACATTGGTAGGATTAGAAATATTTTTCCTTCCTCCTTTAGTATGAGCAGCTAGGGCTTGATCTTCATCTCTTGATAGTATTACTTCTTGGTTAGCTACTCTTGCTTCTTCTTGAATGCATTCTTCCCAAAGACTGTCAAAGTGTAGTTTCTCCTTGCTGGCACAAATAGTTTGGATGAATGCATCCCAAGGTATTGTGAGACCATTAAGGGTTGTCATTATGAGTTTGTCTTCATCTAGAGTATCACCAATTGCTTCTAGTTTTTCCATGAATTGTGATATTCTAGAGAAATATTCCTGAACTGTTTCTCCTTTCTGCATCCTTGTACTTTTGAGTTGAGTTCTTAGATTCATCTTCTGGTTGATGTTCTTTCCTTCATACATTCTGGTTAGGGCATCAAACATTTCTTTTGGAGTCTTATTTGAAGCCACTTGAGGAATCAAGTGATCTTTAATAGAATATGCAATGATTCTTTTGGCCCTAACTGTGTCCTTTTGGTGTTTTTCTTTAGCTGCAGCATCGGTAGGTTTTGGTACATCTTCTTTAATGAATCTTGCTAGGTCATTCTCTTCAAGAATGAGTGCAATATTATACTTCCAGGCACAGAAGTTTTCCACACCTTCTAGCTTGTCAACAAGCTTAGTGCTTGCAGACATCTTTACCTGGAGCTGGGAAAATGACCAAAAAATGAAAATGCTTAGAATTTTATTTTGAACTTACCAAGAGATGCACTTGGCTGAGGCAAGTAGCCTAGTGCAGTTAGATTTCAGAAAATCCAAATTTTTCCCCTTCAAACTGGACCAACGGAATTCTAGGCTGGTACTTGTGGTACTGGTTCTGGTTTCCTGGTTTTCTGGTACATTTGGTTTTCTGGTACATTTGGTTTTCTAGTACCAGTCAAAACTAGGGTTTGACTTTATAGAGTATCTGGCCACTGAAAAGGTGTGCTCAAGGTGCCAAAGAGTTCCCTAGGCTAGGGTGCACTTTTCTAGATAGTTTTTAGGCTAATATTCCTCTTCAACAAAAAGCCCCAATTTTCTTGTACGAAAACAATGATGTTTTTCTTTATCTTCTTCACTAGGTAGGGTCGACTTGTCTTCTTAGTGGTTAAAACCACTTTAATTGGGCCTGGGGATGACTTCTTAATTTGCATAATACAATCAGGGTTTGACCAATCCGCAAAAGGGGATTTGGTCAATTACAATGCCTCGCATGATCAATCCACAAAAGGGGATTTGATCTAATGAATAATTCCTCAATAATAAATATAATACTCTTTGCAGTTACAATATTTCAACACTCGGTTCACCCCATGAACTTTTCACCTGGTCTAATCAAGGTGTGTGCACATATACGACACTTAATTCTATTTCAAATCAACCAATTATGTGCCCAGACTGTCTCTACAATGGATTAGTCTGCCTTACCGAACCATTCACCAAGTTTGTACCCAAACTGTCTTCACACATGCACCTTATCCATTGTCATCGTTGCAATAGTAGAGCATGCTTCAAGCTCTTATACCATTTGTCACACACCCACATTTTGTCGGAAGATCCAACTCGACTTGGTGCACCCAAGTCACCCGACACCTCGGGTTGTGCGGCACTGTGATGTTTGGTTTTGGCAACTTGACTAAACTGAAATTTCTTCGTCCAGACTACGCCTCACTCAAGATGCACCCATACTCTACCTTGACCCAATCATACCAAATACACTTGCGTTCTTTACTTAAAAAATTACATAGTTCTTATTCTTAGCCAATTACACAACCAAGAACATGCAACCATTCATACATAAGAAGATATAAGTATGGTTAGTGGCACAATATGTTCCTAACATATGTATAAGTCTTTATATACAAATGTTGCTACAATTATTACAAAGAGGAGTTTGCAACTCAATGCATAGATATACAAGAATTAGGCTAAGTCACATCTTGACTTGCCTACTTGCTTATACACCTAAGTCTCCCTATCACAACTTGAGCCCAATCGTCGCAACCTTCTCCCCATCGCATGCACTTCCCTACCTAACCTTCACACCTCTTTTTCATGCGCTCTTCCCAAGACACTCCAACAAGGGACTAAGCCAAGCCTTCGTACTTCGCCTTTATCTTCATATCACCTATGCCCGAGCCACAGACCTCACTCTCCAATTCGAGTTGTGATTATGTGATGTGTTGCCTCTAGATCATGTGCATTATGTTGTTTATATGGACTCCAATCGTCTCCTTCATGAACTGTCATGTCCTTTGGGGTGTCACACCCCTTCATGGATCAATGCACCCAAACAAATCGATGCACCCCTTCGCAGATCGACACTCTCATAAAACTCATGCGCTCATGAACCATTGTGTCCTTTCGGACCAACGCACCCAACCTTGTGTGCACTCTTGCCTTGTGTGTTTCTTCAAACCAACGATTTGACTCTTCAAGGGTGTGTCGAAGGGGTCATCCACCTCTCCAATGTGTTCATGTTGCCCCACTCCTTGGGCGTGCGCCCAAGTTGCCTTGTCCTTTCCCAAACACAACCTCAACTCATCATCCTTCGTCGTAAGGAAAATTAGGTGTGTTCCCTCTTGGGTCCACACGTCACCATTGTGTGCCCAAGATGTTTATGCCCATATCTGTAAAACTTCATTTGCCCAACCGATCGCATGCCTCTTCTGTTCTCTTGACCATCTTACCACTGAGTTTGCTCAAGGAGCGTCTATGCTCAGTGGGTGTTGCAAAAGGCCTTGCACCTCCCACCATTATTGAGGATCAAATAGTTGTCATAGAAAAACATGTAGGAACCTCTCCTTTTGCACAATTTTGGAAAAGATGAAAGCCAAATCAATCCCCATTTGTTTTAATCTAAATATCCCATCTTCCTATGTTGAGTGAACTAAGAGCTTTATTGACCCAGGGGATGAGAAAAATATTACTACCCGAAGCCAAATTTCTACTATAAGGTCCAAACATATAGACATGTTGAGAATAAGGGTGTCCAAGTATAAACTAGTTGCTTTATTTATTAGAGCGTAGTGTGGACTTCTCACTTCCTCTTAATTGATAAAGTGCATGCCAAACTTCATATAATCATGTTATGTATAGCGCTTGGTCATCATCCATCCCATTGCTATATTTAGGGACAAATTTCTCTTATTGTGGTAATAATTACATGATTCTCAATATAATAGAGTATGCAAGGATGGGGTTGTTTATCCTTTCTGATGTGTTTGTGATTCCAAAGAATTCAATATAATTGATGCCATTATGTTGAATAAAAACATAGCATTTCCATGTATAGTATGCACTTGAATGGTTATTCCTAAGGGAAGTTCAAAATAAATAAACTGTGATATATTGATGGTCATCCATGCACTCATGGAAACATTGTAGGGTTCATAAATAGCTCTAAATGCTCATTGTTCAAAGCAAATTGTGATTTTCATGAGAACTATGATGATAAAGAGTTCTTTATGAAAAGGAAGGATTATGGATTTGTTGTTGTACATGTTGTGAATATTCGATCTCTAAATGATGAGTTGTTAATAAACTCTAACTTATGCAAAGCACCTACTACTCAACAAAGGCGACTTGCATTGAGACTCTCTAAACATCCCCCCTTGGTGTGTAAAAAAATATAGAGTAATACTAATATTGGAAATATGATTTATATTATGTAATTTATATTTTATTGTTGGTTTCAGACTAATACAAAATGACAAATTTGTGACTATGCAACCAAAAACGTTAGTCACAACATTTTTTATAAGCTAAATACTAACAAAATTGAGCAATTTTAAGTAACATAGCTATAAATGACCAACCTAAACTACTAATATAGACCAGGCATAAACATATACGACTAGATAATGACTATGCAAATATAAATTATTAGTATTTCTTATGTCTTATATGTAATTGAGTTAATTTAGTAGTGTAGTCATTTTAGTGTGCTTTATCATGTTTAGGATTATGATTTATCATGTTGAATTCATTTTTGCAGTATGCATGGATGCGTCGACTATGCTTCATGACACCACACCCAATTATAGAATGTACTATCTAATTATCTATATCATATTGAATTTCAACTCGATCCTAACCAAATTTCACTAGCTAGCTTAATGTTAGCACACCACGACTGAAAACACAAACACACACACACACAAAATATATATATATATATATATATATATATATATATATATATATAGGAATCGAATACTTGGGTTTTCACCTCAAGCCTAATAGTTATAGAATAGTGGATTGGGAATGGCTCATTGGGAAACTTGAAAAAATACTCAAGGTCTGGAGTTTCAGATGGCTTTCTAGGGCAGGAAGGCTAACCTTAGTGAAATCGGTGTTGGGAGACATACCGGTTTATTGGATGTCTTTAGCTTAGATCCTTAAAGGGATGTTGGAAAAGGTACGGAAAAAATGTTTTAACTTTCTCTCGTCTGGAAGCGGGGACAAACATGCCACCCCTTAGGTAAGATGGAAGAGGTTGGTTGCACCGAAACTACTAGGAGGGTGGGGCTTAAAAAACATATTCTTTTTTGCAAAATGCCTAGCAAAAAAATCGGTTTAGAGGCTAATTGTAACAAAAAATATTTGGACTAAGGTAGTTTCCCATAAGTATATTAAGTCGAATACATTGGAACGGTGGCTGCGAAAAATATCCAAAAAATCGACAAACTGCTCAATAATCTCGAAAGCAACGGTTAATTGCTTCTCGGTTATAGGAGAGATTCTGGCATGGCAGATCGACAATGGAGCCTAAGTCAAAAATGGCTCAGACCCTTGGGCAAGCAGTGGTCAAAACCACCTCTTGCCGGAAGATATTATACAATAGATTCAAGAAAGGGGATTCTTTCACCTGACTCAGATAGCATATACAGGGACTTCCTCAATTTGGAATCAAGGTTGGCTAGGTGTTGCTTAGGTGGGACTGGGAGCTCACCAGGCATAAATCTGGCCAAACTACCTCTTGGCTTTGAAAACTACACATGTCAGGATCACAGAAAGGGAGGATGAACTAATTTGGATACATGCGGAGCATGGAACTTACACACCCAAGATGGGGTATGTTCATTTAAACTTTGACCTGTTTCATAGAGAACCAAATGGTGGTCGAAAGGCCTTTGGAAGTCTAAGTGTCCTTTGAAAAGCCGCATTTTCATGTGGTGTATATTAGAAAAAAAAAAATCCAACTTGGGATCGTATGAAGAAAAGGATGATCAAAGGATCAGTTTGGTTCTCTCTATGGAAAAATTAAGAGGAGGCGGTGGGTCATCTCTTCCTCTCTTGTCCTTTTACGCTACGGGTTTGCAAAGAATACTCCTCCTTCCTAGACTTAATCTTCTCTTGGAGGGGCATTTATGGTGAGGAGGCCTGGAGATTTTGGTCTTCATATTCCAGTAAAAAGTCAATAAGATATTTACCTTTGATTGTCTGTTGGGGGGTTTGGTTGGAAAGAAACGCAAAAATATTTCAGAACAGGACGGTCTCTCCAGAATGTACTCCAGCACAAGGCCTAATTATTCTGGAACATTTTCCTCAAGCTAAGGACTCTCCTCCAATGAGATTTATCCGCGAGGAACAAGTTGACAAAAATGTTACTTGGAATTTTTTCAATGGAGCATCCCAGAACAATGGACAAACCTGTGGGGGCTTGGATCCAGCTCAAACAATTACATTTAACTTATGGCCCTAAAACTACTTACTCTTTTTGCAAGAGAAAAGGGGGTGACTTCACTACAAATTTATGGTGACTCATTGAATGTAGTGATTTGGACCGTAAACTTCAAAGATGCCACAATATTTTTTTAGCTCCTTTGATTGAAGAAATAGACAGGATTTTAAACAGTTTTGACTCTTTTTCTATTCATCATGTCTACAAAGAATGAAATTTTGATGTAGATGCTCTATCCAAATCTAGCATAGAGTTGGATTTTGGTTCTTGGACTATCCGGGAAACAAAAGATGGGACAAGGACATATTTTATACACACTCCTTTCATATAGACAACTCAGATGTCCTTTTTTGTTTTTGCTCAGTTGGACAACTTATGTTTTTAGCCGAGACTTCTGCATACCTATATGGACTGCTTCGTTTTACAAAATATATTTATGTAGTTTTTATGCTTATTGAACAGAGTTCACTTGTCTAACACTCTTCCTAATTGTTTTTTCCTCTCGGATTTATGGATGTAAGTGGGACCCTGGATGGTGATCACTTGGTATACCGAAGGTGAGATGACCCTCTTTTCTGTCTCTTAGGCCTCATCAGCAGGAGGTTTTTTGCATTTTGAAAAAAGACAGATATGGACTTCCCTTTTGTAGCAACAACAATACATGTTTTGACATGTATTTACAAAATGTAATTATATTCTATGAATAAAATTATGCTTTTTTCCAAGGAACCAAGAT
>ML789283.1:271517-299141 GCA_009831015.1 Picea engelmannii
GTTGGAACTAGTAGGAAGGGGTAGACCTATGGGGCAATTATCGTAGTTTAGAGTTTCTCCTGGCATGAAACTATGAACCATGGGTGTGAAATAATGTGGTGGTTCAGTTTTCACATGAAATTGAGAGGTTTCGGTGGGAAGGAATCAACCTAAGAGGCAATTTAGTAAATCAATAGTTTCAATTGCAGATTAGGGGGTCTAATTTTTTAGAAGAGATGGTTTTGGCCATGAAACCCTAAAATGGTGGGTGTGAAAGAGTGTGGTGGTTCAATTTTCACGCAAAATTGAGAGGTTTTGGCAAGAAGGTGTTAGCCTAAGAAGCAATGGAGGCAATTGAGAGTTTTAATTGGGGATTATGGGGGTCTGATTTGGTACAAGAGTGGGATTTTGGAGCCAATATGAGGGATTTTAGTGGATAGTTGGTTCTTCTCATCAACTAGTTTAGGGACAGGGTAATATTGTATATATATTGGCATGGTAGCCATGGACAATACATGGAAGAATATCAAAGAGGTAGAATAATAATTCATCAATGGAGGCATCGAAGAAGGTATATGTGGAAAATATGAAGAATTCCCCTTCAACAATTGCCTCAAATTTGAAGGTATGTCCAACTTCATTCCCAATATGTACTTTGTTAGTTGAATGTAGATATTCTTAGTGTTTTTTTGGGGGTGGGGTTATTGAGTGTTATCATTTTTATTCATCATACTGTGGAGCCAATTTGGCCAAGTGGTTTCAATTATAATTATTCCTTACCAATATGTTTTTTCTTATGCATAGATTCTTAGTGTATTTTGGGGTTATTGAGGGTTATCTTTTTTATTCAAGGTACAACATAGCTAGTTTGGCCAAGTGGTTTGAATTATATAAATCATTTTTCCTAATATGCTTTTTGTTAGATGAATGCAAGGAACCATAGTATTTTTGGGGGGTTATTGAGGGTTATCATTTTTATTCAAGGTACAATGGATTCACTTTGGAAATATGGTTTCAATTATATAAAACATTTTCTAGATAGTGGGAATTTCATATTTTAGGTATGGTCTATCAAATTTTCATACTTTGTTATCACTATTTCCCTTTCTAAGCACACCTGCTCCAACTCTTCTTCCAATCTATCCACTTCTACTTGTAAAATTTCTTTGTCAAACACACTAGTTCCATAGGTGGACTTATGGACATCAAAGTCTACAACAACTACATTGAATGAATCATCATGAAATGGCCCACCAAATATGAAGCTAAAGTATGAATTGGAGATAGAATATATTTCATTGCATTTTCACCCTCGTGGTCGGTATATTTACACCTAAGCCTCATTTTGGATGAGTTTCATGGCTATGTCACCTCTATTTGAATGCACTTTCACTCCCATATTCCTTATCAAACACAATGACTTTGGGAACATATTCCTCTACAAACTGACTTGACCAAAATTCTCCTATATAACTCACACCACTACTACCTCTTTGCACTACCTTTGAATCTGCGTGTACCATAGGAAATGGTTGGAAATCTTGGTATTTTGATGTAAATGGAGGTGGTGTTTTTCTACAAGGGAGTAATATAGCTCTCACCTTGTTGGCACATGCTTACCTGCAAAGTTAAATCCCAATTTGTTTGCATCAAGATAAAACACTTAGTTACATGCCCACTTGTGCTTCTTCATTTGGCAATCACAAGTAAGAGAAACTCAAAACTAATTCATAGTCATCTTACCATGATATTGGGCATCCATATGAGGAGCCTACACCTCAGAAGCATCCATAGATAATGGTCTATCTGGAGCAACTATGAGCATGTCCTTGATCAATTCAACCAATGAATAATTGTATCTTGGTAACTCATGAATGTGGTAGTTCCCATTCAATATTTGTAGTTTTGATTCATCATCGAAATTAGATTTTAGATATGCCATATTATAAATTAAGCACTCGGGAGCATGTAAAAACAAAAGAAGGATATAAATTAATAATTTAAAGACAAAGTCAATAAAGTATTAAAACATTTCTAACTACATGCAACTTACTTCCTCCGATGAATGCATTTAAGTTTTTTTAAGTAGAATGGAGCAAATGTTAATATTTACTAGGGAAGAAGAAGTTATGAATGGATGTCATTGAATACCCATGGTGTAAAACAACCATTATTTAAGCCAAAACAATCAAATTGTGGCAGTGATCTCAAATGTCATCAACAGAGAATTTTACTACATGCCTTAGATTTTCCTTAAGTGATATCCAAGGGAATCTCCTTTCCGTGTGAGCCAATTTAGAAATATCAATAAATACCTCAACGTCTTGTGAAAAGAGAACCTCAAGTATTTATAGTGAATCATCGACCTTTAAAAGACATTTCTTTCTCTCATATCCCTAAATCTGAAGCATGCACCTTAGATATTTTTAAATGAAATGTTCAAACAATAAAACCCTTTACTGGTGCTAGATTAGTACTTTCCACTTAGGGACTTGAGGAAAACTACCATCCTAAAGAGGAGAGACAAAATATCAAACTTGGGTCTTGTTGCATTAAGGGCTTCATTACTTACCACTAGACCATAGTCCAACTAACCATGTACCTAGATTATTATAGTTTATCAAAGAAAGCGTGACAAGAAAACATATTCCCTAATAATATATACAATTTACCCTATTATCCCCATTTTGTGGATAACTAAGGAGATCATGTCTCGAGGCCCTCAGGTTGCAGATATGGAGTGCCGAGAGACTACGTGACCAGCAATACCCTTTTGCACAGATGGAAAACCCACTCACCACAACAGATTGTCACAGTTTTGTATATGGCATCCACCACACCAGCTGGCTTTCGGAAGGCAGTGGTCCTTGCTCCATGAGGTACAAGTCAGTATTATGGTGAGCATCATTTCAATTTTTAAGCCATGTGATTATGTTGTATCTTAGATTACTCTAGAGTTCATGATATATGCTTGGACATTATGCCTTTTTCCATGCTTCACATTGGTGGTTGACATTGTGTCCTAGTAAGTGGTTTTCCTTGGGGATGGGTTTGCTAATGGGAACTCCCTTAATGAGTCATCGTACCATTCCCAACCATACTTACCACTTTCCATCATTATTCCCCTCCATTTCCTTATCTCTTGGGATTTTAGGGTGTATTGACCCAAGAAGGGGTTGTCCCTCATTCTATGGGAAGAAGGGGCTAAAGGCCCAGAGGGGTTGATGTTGGGTAAACAATAAAATCCTTGTGTAAACCTTCCAGATGCTTCACCCAGGGATCACCCAAGAAAGCAATGAAACACTTATCTTTGAGTAAAGGGGACCCACAATATAATAAAGAATGCTTAAAAGATTAGTTGAAGGATAGGAGGTCTCATCACGAGCCGACCTATCATGTCCATGCATATCTAGTGGTATGACATTACCATTATCTGGTCACCAAACTAGGGTAATGGATCTTAGTTGCATGGCTGAGAGAAAGGGGGTCTCATCACGAGCCAACCTTCTTATTTCCACTAGGTTTTTTGGGTGACATTGCCATCATCTGGTCACCATGTCAGGGAAGTGACCTTCAACCTCTCCTTATGCTATATTGAAAGAAAATAAATAAAGAAAGATAAAAGGCAATTGATGGGCTTGGAAAAAGTGCATTGCATATGAAGGTACCACACACCCTTTAGAAAGGCACCCATGAATGAGACATTATGACCCCTTATATGTCATGAGCCCTATGCCCATTGAGTCTTGACCCCAATGAATTCATCCACTTTACATGGCTTAAAGAGGGATCTCTTGGAAACTCTCCTTGACCCAGGGTAAGATCTACCCAATAGGACACCTCGTCAACCCTCCCATATTCAATCTTGACAAGTCGCATAGTGTGTTTGAGCTGTTAATTGTTTGATATAGTGGGCTTTGGTTCACATGCTTAGATGGTTTATTTATTGACTGGATTCACTTATCATGATGTTATGACTTGAGATCCTTGGAGGGTGTGCTCATTTGTCGTTGCAGGACCTAGTTGGTGGACAGTTTTTGGAGAACAAGCCTAGATTGGGCTTCCATGGGGCTACAAGCCCACAGGTTGGATGTCAGGGGACCGCATGTCGGATGAGAGAGATCAGACTTGGAATGCCTTGATGACGACTTGGAAAACATAGCCCATCCCTCACTTTCCAAACAATTTTCCCGGGAGGGGAAAAACATCCTATTTTTTAGCTTGACGTCATGCTTTGGGGGGCTAGGGCATGGTGGTGAGGTACCACTCTTTTGACACATGGACATTTTGAGGAGAAGAGGATTTTCACCGCGATGAGAGTGCTTAGATGCTTGACATGTGGCCTTTGGAGGCCTACCAATGCTTCTCCAACACAAAATACTTCCTTAAAGTGGCAAAACATCCCCTAAAGGGGTGATGTCCTTCTGAATTAGGGTTTTATTTGTGCAAAAGTGAAATTTTAAAGGAATTGTTTAATATTATTTTGTAAAAAGGGGCAATATTAGGGTTGTTAACCCTTAATCTTGTGTTTTAATCTAAAGTATGTGGACAAACTATGTTAGATACATTTTGTATAAATAGAGATCATAAGATCTCATTTTTATCACAACTCTCCCTCATTGTGAGAGGACTTGGTCTGAAATTTTCGCTACACTTAGCTCTTTTTGTCTCTTGTGCACTTTTTTATGGCTATATTGATAAATGGTTGATGGAGGATTGAGGTGCTAGCCTTGGATCATGTTTTCTAGCTCTTATGGTGGATTATCTTGGCATTTCTCTTGATCTTGGTATGGTCTTTTACTATTATGCTAAGAATATTGGATTTTCATCTTGAGTTTAGCCAGTCATTTACTAGTCTTTCTCTTTCATTTTCTACTTGATCTTTAGAATTTATTGAGCAGATAATAGTACCATTTTCCTACTGATATATATTATTATCTATTGCTGCAAATTAGGGACAACAAACTTAACGTGTTGATCCAACTAACATATACCATTGCAAAGTGTCTTTTCTTGTGTCTCGGGCAAGTACAATCATCCAAAGAACTATTATACATGTGGAGAAACAATTACTTGACTTAAAAGGCATCTCTTACCTTTTATTCCACTTATATTTGATTTCTATGGGGTTCAATTCCTTTTCCCTCCATCTGCATATCAATCCCCCTTGGGTCACAGGGATATCCTCCCTAGAGTGACCTAGTCACCCTTGAAGTGCGGGACCTACATCGAGGTGACATTGCGTGTAGGATTCCCAAGTTGCAACATTTTCTTTGTGGTTGGGTCGGGCATTTCCTAGCCTACAACTTGCGCTATAACAAACCCTAACCCAAACCATCCATACACATTTAGATTCTTTTTAAAATCCTCAAAAAACAAAGATTAAGTGGGGTACTTATTCAAGATTATATCTAACCCTGAACCATTGTTAGATATTACTTGATATGATTCTCCTAAAGTAAATATTTACTAGGTTCAACAAGTTTGGTAGGTTCCAAAGGAGGGTAAGTTTGGAAAGGGAAGTTGTAACATGATGCATCCTATAGATAGATTGAATGAATGGTTGCATTAAGGAGTATATGCTATTTAGGAGACAAATTACATCTCTATCTATTTTAAAACACAAGTGTGTGCATGTGCATGCACTATTGTAAACAGATAAAGATTTATGTATAGATGTAGATAATGTCTATATGTACTTGTATATGATTTTTAATGATGCATGCAATATGTAGTAATATATATACACATACATTTTGTATTTATAAACAAAGTCACTTGGTTCACGTTTGTTGTCAAATTCCATGATAATGGAATTCAAAAAAAATTGCCAAGCCAAGATCGCTTGATAAGATTCACCATTAAGTTTGAGTATTGTGTGTGTGTGTGTGTGTGTGTGCTCAAGAAAAATATTTATTTATATTATGATCAAACTAGCTAGGTTGGTAAGAGTGACTACATACATTAGTCCTAACTTTTTACAATCCATTATGCTAAATTCAAATCCATATATTCACAATAAACATAAACCAAATCAATATACTTAAGACTACTAGAAAAATAGTGAGAGTTATGTAATTTCATTCTTTAAGTTTGTCGAACTGAAGATAAGAATGAGAGATAATGAGCTGCGGTCTAGAAATAAATCTTGGAAAATCGAGCCCTCTTGATTTTTCATTTATGGAGCTTCTATTATAGATTATTCATCTTCATACTTTACCTTGGGAATTTTATTCTTGCTTGGGACTACTATGATATGTAGCAAGCATTGTCTACGCCTTAATTTTAGGGTTATCATTTTAATTATCTATATTTGCATATCAAGGTTGCGCTGATTAATTAACCAACCAATTTAGATATTGTATTTCATACCCTTGGCCACTTGTAGATGATCTTGGTGCCCAAATTGATATGTACCTATGTTGATTGTTTGGTATAGAAGGTTCTCTCGTCCTCCAAACTCTTGTCCTCCTTCTGAGTCATATTAAAGATTTCTTCATGAAGGTCCCTTTACTTGCATTAGTCTTGATATGTTTTTAGAAAATCTTGTTTCATGTCATCCCATGCATGGATACTCTTCCCACTAAGTCCCATGAACCACCAGAGTGTTGCATTCCTTAAGGTGGAAGAAAATAACTTCAGCTTTTAAGCATTTGTTGTATAGTCATAAATTTTTCAAAGGACATCAAACTCAAAAAGTAAGGTATCTGGGTCTTCATTAGATAGACCATTAAATTAGGTAGAGATAATGGAGAAATATTCTTCATGGGAGCATCATCTTCATGTTCTTTGATTGGAAACTCAAAAGTGACGATGCACCCTGGTTAGAACCAACCCCTTCTTCTTATGCCATCATGATGAGTAGTGGGTCCACACATGGTAGTGTCTCTGGTGCTCTTGACTCTCAAGAAGAAATTTCTTCTCCGAAATATGTTGGTTCATGAACTATATTATGTTAAGGGTCTATGTTTGAATCAAGTTGTCCACTAATCAACTCTTATGTATACACAAGTCCTTCAATGGGAGGATAACTATGCCTACAGAAGAAATTTTTGGTGCAGATTCAGGAGTAGAATTCCTCCTGTCACCTCATTGAGTATGAAGTCTTATCTCTTAGCTTCCCCCTCATGAAGGTCTACCTACAAATTGGTTAGTACCTCATGTGGCTCTTATTGTGCCAAGTGCTCATTCTCTTGGATTTCTATTTATTTTCATGCATCTATATGCTTCTAACTAAATGCAAAATACTTCATATATAGATGTTACAAAGAGGGACTTCGACTATTCCTATAGTGTAAATCCTTGTACCATGTGTTATCTATTCCAACCAAGTAAAAATTCCCAAAGTATTTTGACACCTCCTCAGCAAAGGTGCCAAAAAGGACAAGTCTACTATATACTCTATTAATTTCCAACATAGCATCTAGATTTCTGGTACATTTAATTATCATCCCAAGGTTGGTAAAGCTTGCAAGGCATTAGGAAAAATATATGCAAGAATCGGGAATTGATTAACTAGTTGGATAATTTAATCATGACATTATCATCTATCTAGAAATCCAATTCTATTTGATTGAAAATAAAGAAAAGTATGATGATTTATACTTGCAGGTTCTATCGCATGAGACATGTAGCAATGAACCATCAACTTATAAATGATCTTGCTAAAACACACACACTTCAAATCATAAATAGAACTTATAAAATAAATTTAACTTAAGAAAACATTTAAGTAATCAAATGCAAAAACGAAAATATGCAGTACATGAATATAAATAGAAAATGAGTAACAACACCAATTTCCTCTAGAGCAGGCCCTTTCTCTGTGGATCAAGGTGGTGAAGAAGCTCTACAACTCTTGGTCTACTTCAACAATCAACTTAACATACACAAAACCAAGAAATTGTATTTTTATTTAGAAAGTGCAAGCTGCAACAATTCTTTGTCTCTTCTCATCTTGTTTCCCTTTTCCTTACTTGCCCCTCTATCTATCTCTTTTTTTCTATCTAAGGGAAAGTGTATCTTCCTTAGCTCAATTAATTAACAACTCATTAAATGGAAATTAAAGAGCCGCACACATGAATAATTGTTGATTCTTCGAGTGGTTGCTAGAGTTTGTTATAGTCACTAAATGAAACATAGTATTTAATTAAAAACAGTTACAACAGTGATAAAAACAAAGTATCTAGAGTAATTATGCAATTGGATTGGTTGTTTGAATATAGCAGTGTAAATACTTTTGAAGATACTTCATAATCGTCAGTAGAGCCATCTACACATTCATCATAACAATAGTGTTAACGAATCACTCGAACAATATAAGGTTCTATTCATAATCTGTGGTTCTGCAACAATTCAACAATCAACACGAAATCCTGGGAAACTCACAACAGGTGATAGGTGGCATTCTTGTTGACTCAGACTGATGACCAGGGTCTTGATGATTGGGAGTCACATCATTGCTCTTGACAACTAGGATTCACAACACCTGTGTTGCAACATTAACATGCATGGATCTATAACAAACAACATTACTCACAGATCCGTAGCAGTTTGTCCCTTCAACAACATACTTATTCCTTCGAATCCTATAACAAGCATCCAATATGTAGAAACTCATCTGCAAGTTAGGCACAAAAGACACCATTCCTACCAAATGTACTACAAAATTCATTAAAATGCCATATAATTAGAACAAAGTGTACCTAAGTGAGTTTCAAGTTGAAATGGGTATAGTTATGGTTACAAGATGATGAAAAAGGAGTAGTGAGGTACGAAAATAAAAGGAAAAAGGTGATAGAATCATGCCAAAACATAGTCCCATCAACAACATATCATCAAAATACAAGACCACATAAATAAAATGACCACCAACCAACTTGGAATACACATAGTGATAAGCTTGGCTTCTTGAGAAGCCAAGTCCCATTATATAAGTCTAGAAATTTGCATACCACATTCTTGGAGATTGTTTTAATCCATATAGGGAATTTGTTAGCTTGCAAACCAACTTCTTCTTTCCCTTCACCACCTTAAAAGCATAGTGGCAACTTCAGCTTAGTCTAAATCCGAGGGAGAATAGATGGTAATAAAAGTGGTTCCATTATATCCTCCACTACAAATGCTATCACCCTTAGAACAATATTTTATGGGGTGATGCTTATCTTGGTTGTTTTCAGGGTGATGCACCAAAGTCTCTCTCTTTGAATCTCCTCTGAGTATTCTCATTTCCTAGATAGGCTAGTAAGTAATAGTTCATCCCTCACCACGATTGGAAATAAAAATAGTTTTAGTTCTATATATTTGACAAGGTTTAGGCCAAGGTTATTGATCACACCCCATCCAAGAGACAACTATATTTTCTACCATATTTGTCTACCTCTTTGATAGAACTGCAAAACCTTTTGGTTGTTTCATGTATATCTCTTCTTCAATATTCCCATATAGGAATGTTTCATTCACATCCATGTGCTCTACTTCAAGATAAAAAAACAACGATGATAAACAAAAGAAATATAATAACAGTTAATTTTACAACAAGGGAAATAATTTCACCAAAATCAATTCCCTCCACTTAGGAATATCCCTTTGGTACTAGGTGAGCTTTGTACTTCTCCACTTTACCTTCTACATTCAACTTTCTCTTAAACACCCATTTTCTACCAACAAGTTTTCTTCTAGCCAACAACTTGAATAGTTCCCAAGCCTCAAATGTATCTAGGCATCCATTTCTTCAACCACGACCTTCTTCCAAAGTTTACTATCTTATGAATCCACTACCTCCTTAACAGTTCTAGGATTATCATCCATAACATATAAACAAAACGAGAACAAAAATCAAGTGTGATATACCTTTACTTTATGTTTTCCTTCTTTCCCAAATTGATATCCTCAAAACTAGAGCCTATGATTCTTTCTCTTCCAGATCATGTTCCTTTGTTGAGTCAAATTCTTCACCCTCCAATTCAAATTATTGTTTATGGTTCTTCTTCCCTTGGTTGGACTTCCAATTTGGGAATACTTTTAACCTCTGTAAAGACTACATCCTGATTGTAAATGTTTTTCTTTGTTATTGAGTTCCAAAGTTTGTAACTTTTTATGCCATCTTTATAACCAATAAAGATACATTTTTCAACTTTATCATCTGGCTTACTCCTATTCTCCATTGGAACATGCACATAAGCATCATTTCCAAAAACTATGAGATGTTTAAGATAGGGTTTTATACTAGTGCATTCCTCATGTTGAGTTTTATCAATTAGCACTGATGTAAGTGATCGATTTATCAAGTAAGACACAATATATATTGCCTCTAAACATAAATCTTGCTCTAAGCTTGCACCATTGAGCATACTCCTCACCTTTTCCATCAATATCTTGTTCATTTTTTTGTAACTCCATTATGTTAATGTGTGCATGGAGTAGTCATTTTCCTTTCTATTTTGGATTTCTTACATAATTCCTCAAAGTCATTTCCACAAAACTCTCCACCATTTTCTACCCTCGACACCTTTATTTTCTTCTTGATCTAATTTTCTATGAGAGCCTTAAACTCTTTAAATTTAGTGAAAAACTCATATTTGTTCCAAGGGAAATAGATCCATGTGTTCTTCAAGAAATTATATTTGAATGAAACATGGTACACATATTTACCTAGTGACAGAACAAACATAGTTCCAAACACATCATTGTTTATCAACTCCAAGATCCCTTATGCTCTTGTAGCACCAGATGGAAATCACACATGATTTTGTTTACCATTTATAGAATGTTCACAAAAATCAAAATCTAATGAGCAATCAAACATACCTGCAACCATACCTTCAATGCTACCTTCACCGTGTAATGCTCGAAGGCCCTTCTCTCCAATATGTCCCAGTCTTTGATGCCAAAGAATTGTCTTCTCTCCATGCACAATAGGGGGCATATTTTCTTTATTGCTGCCCATAGGAACTGTTATCCCTGATTTTTAGGGATAACCAGGAGATCATGTCTCAAGGCCCACAGGTCCTCGACATGGAATATCGAGAGCAAGATTGACCTGAGCATGGCCCTAGAGGGCCCATCCTTTTCTTCTTCCATCATCTTTATCTTGGCAGCAACAGCAACATCCATCACCATCGGCTTGGTCTTGTATCAGACGAGGTTCTTGCTCCATGAGGTAATTGGTCCAGGTATCATGGTATGTGTCACTTTTGATCATTAAAACCTTTAAATATATGCATCTGATTCCTTTTATCTCTAACAACTGCTTGGATCTTACATTAGCCCACTTGACCATGCGCTGGGAGATTGACAGGGTATCCTAGCAAGCCTATGCCCATAGGTTTGGGTTTTCCACTAGGCGATTTCTGAAAAGCCATCGTCCGCTCCCCTCATAGCACCACTATTTCATCTTATCTCCTGCTCACTTGTCCCATTCCCCTTGTCTGGGCATTGGGTGATCTGTTTGTAGGATTGCACCTTATCTCGTGGGAAGAAGGGGCTAAATTCCCATAAGGTAAAAGTAGTTGGTAAAAGATAAAAGCCTAGAAATAAAACCTCGAGATTCTTCGCCCAGGGATCCCTGAGAAGGCAATAAAAATCCTCTCAGTAAGAAACAAGAGGGACCTGAAAATAATAAACAAGACCTAGTCAAGAGAATAGGGGGTCTCATCACGAGCCAGCCTATTAGGTTCATGGGTACCTAACAGTATGACATTTCCCCCATCTGGTTACCATGCCAGGGCAGTGACCTTTGGTTGCATGGCCAAGGGAAAGGGGGTCTCATCACGAGCCAGCCTTATCATCCCTGTGAAAGTACTTGTGGGTAACACTGTCAGCTCTGGTCACCATGCCAAGGCAGTGTCCTCTGGTTATCCCTTGAATAAAAAGAAAAAGAAGAAGAAAAAGCAAATAAAAGAAAAGAATAAAGGCAAGAACAGGCTTGGAAAAATTGCATCCATGACGGGTACAACTCACTTTCTACAAAGGCACCCACAGATAACATCATGTATCCCTAGCTCTCACTTCACCCACATGTCTGGATATCCCCTAGCCACATCACCTCACTTACATGGCTTAGATGAAACCTTCTTGGAAACTTCCCCTTTCTTGTGGATACTAGCCCAATAGGACGTCTTGTCTTTTTCTCCAGTCTTGTATTGTAGGTTTTTGTAATGTCTTTGAGCTATTGACTTATTTATTAGGGTCTTATGCATATGTTTGATAATAATGTTGATGAAACATGATTAACATTATTATGATCCCGGTGATTGATGAGCCCATGGAGGGCGTAGCTTCTGATGTGCAGGATCATGCCCAACGGACAGGTACCATTTGGACCGATACACATGGGGAGATGATTAGTTCGGACCTCCATGGGGCTGAAGAGCCCACCAGATGGATGTTGAGACCCCATCAGAGAGCAGAGACAGGACAGTGGTTGATTAGGGTCTTTCACTAGAGAAGAAGAGGACGTTCCATCATAGGCACTTTGGCGGAGCCGGGCCTAGGGGGAATGACCCCTTTTTAGTGGAACGTTGGCCTTGGAAGGCTCAGGATGCCCCCATCCTCACCATGATGTCATCCAGCTTCATGGACATTCATGGAGGCAGACTGGGTAGCAGTGGCACGTGTGGCATGTTGGAGAGGCCCCTAGGGGGCTAACGTTTTGCTCCTGGATGTCTCATCTGCCCTAAAAGAGGCTAGTGCCTCCCTTGAAGGGGATTTTACCTTTTTTACAGCTCAGTTAGGGTTTTAATTTGACAATTTAATGTAAAAACAATATTATGGTCTTGTCGGCCATTTCTATTACCTAAAATTAATTAAGGTCATTGATACAGTATATATTGAGGAGTTTTAGCCTCATTTTAACATAACACATCACTGACTCATTTAGTGAGGTCTGATTTTTGCGCCCTACTTGGGTAGTTTTGCTGATTTAGTGAAGCGCACTTGTTGAAGGAAGGCATTTCTTGGCATTTTTGGCATTTCTCTTGAAGGAAGGTTTACAACTAGGGTTTGCATGCTATTTCAAGGTGATATGTAAGTGTTTTTTCTGCAAAACTTCTTGATTGAATGGTTGTAGTCTTATATAATTGCATATGTTTATAATTTGCTGATAAAAACCCTAGGTGACAAGCACACAAGTAGGTCCTTGTTTCATGTCCCCTAAAAGAGAAATTTCCATCCATTGAAGAAGGAAGGAAGAGCCTAGCCATAGCTACACTCTTATTGCTTCTTCTCCCTAAGCTAGTCGTACTCTCTGAAGTCAAGAAGGAGGAGACATCCTAGGCCTAGGTTATCTACACCTAGGGTCGTCCTGCTTCTAGGGTTTGGTGATAGAGCCTTGCCTTAGCAAAAATCTCCCTCACCACACTCTCTAGTCTTGATTTATCTTTTATGCTAGTCGTTTTTGCCAAGTTGACCTAAGGAAGGAGGAGAGAGCACGAGGCCTTGCTTTAGCAACACCGGAGTGAGCCTCTCACCCCTAGGGTTTTGATTATGAGGCCCTGTCATAGCAACACTTCAGAACCCTTCCCTCCAGTCCTTATTTTCCTTCAAACCTTGTGTCCTCTTCTAAATTGACTCCATTAACCCTTAGGCACTGATCTTAGACCTCCAGCGTTGAAGTGAAAGTGATCAAACAACTCTCAAAACCTTTGCTAAATTGAAACCCTAACTAACTACTAACCCTAAAAAGGTTGACGTCACCCTTGGTTACTTCATCTTTATGCAACATTTTTCATTTTATAGGCAATTGGATGGTGGTTTAATGCATTTATTGAATGAATGATTGATTGGATACATTGATTGCTACATCATCTTGACATTTATTGGTGAAGTGATATTATTTCATTGCTATATTAACAAACATTGACTTCGTCAATATTTATTGTTATAATTGCTTATATATTGATATCAGATAGTCTTATGAAGTACTAACCCATTAATCATAGCCTGCATATATATTGGTTTTTTGTTGCTTTGTTTCGGGCAGGTGTTCTTCTTTGGGCCTACACTTCATTATTGGTTGTTTAGCCGGGACTATCTGTTTTGGTGGTGACCTGTGAGGAGGGAACTTTACTTTGACTTTTAAACCTTTGCCTCTTCAAAGATCCAGGTCACTGGGGATGTCTCCGCTGGGCCTAACCTCCCTAAAGAGAAAGAACCTCCCCATCATGGTGACATTGGGTGGGATAGGTTCCTGTTATGCCAGTTTGGACTCCTACTTCATATCCATTTGACCTAGCTACAAACTGTGTGATAACATTTTGGCGCCATTGTCGGGGAACACTGAGTCAATTCTTTTCAAACGACACACCTTTTCGGTAAGCCTTGCCTTAGAGACATTTTCTTACAAGCTTACATGGCGACTCCACTAGGGTGTTTTTCCCCTTTTCTTTGGTAGTTTCAAGTAAACTATCGGGCGACTCCACAAACTAAAAGGAGATTCAATAATCCTCCTTTGTCTTTCAAAAGGAAGCCTCCATTAAACTCTCCTGTTGTCAAATCACTTTTCGGGAAGAGTCTTCCTTTAAGAATCATGTCTAACTCTCAGACCGCTACAACGAACCCAGCCAACAATCAAAGACAATGGTCATCTACCCTTTTCAGGCCATTAGACATGTCAGTCATACCAGGCTACCCTAGGCAAATGCCACCCAAATATGAGAAGTGGTTGCCTAAATTCACCGGTACTGATGCAATCAGTGCCGAAGAGCACATGAGCAACTTTTGGGCATTCTTTCAGCTTCACCCCATCAGTGATGATGCTGAAGATCTGGTCATGAAGTTGTTCTTTGCTACTCTTTATGACGCCTCAAGGCGTTGGTACCTAAGCCTTCCCGACGGAAGCATCAAAACTATGGATAGACTTGAAGAGGCCTTTCTCAAAAGATGGAGTATCAAAGAAGACCCTAATATGCTTCTCACACGACTGAATAACCTTGCCAAATATGAAAATGAGTCTATTCGGGAGTTCCATACCAGATTCGAGACTTTACTACAAAGAATTCCCGCAAGCCATCATCCGAAAGATGACTACCTCGTACATATTTACACCAGATCTTTCAATGGCCAACTAGGGTATCTTCTTAGAGACAAAAACCCCCAGTCCATTCAAGAAGCCCAAGAGCTCACTACCAAAATAGAAGGGAACCTCCTTTCATCTAAGATTGAGCCTTTTGCTAACCCAAGGGGGAGGGTAGACACTAAACCAAAGATAGTACACAATGTTGAGCCTACTTCGGATCTATGTACTAGTATCACCAAGCTACAAGCCTCTATGGATGGCATCATAAAAAATCAAGAGGAAATGATGACCAAGATTGTCAAGCTCGAAAGATCTCAGACCCAAGCACCCAGGGTCCCGTACAAAGGACAATTCCAGAAAGGGAGCCAGTTTTACAAACCAAAGAATAAGAATCAAGTTTCAAATACTTTGGCCCCTGTAAACATTGTTGATGAAAATCCTTGGTGCCTGGAATGCAGCGAAGCACATTGGGAACATGAGTGCCCCTACAATAGTGGCCATCAACAAGTCAACAACATGGATTGTTTCGTGGAGTTCCCTTAGATAAATATCACAGATGCAGAACATCAGGAAGTCGTGAAAAAAGTAGCTAGATCAACAAGGATGGTGGTGATAAACAACATGGATCAGGAATCGTGAGAAAAGTTGAAGAAACAAGAATTCCATGTGTACAGAAGAAATAATTTGAAACAACCAGCTGCTCATCAGGAAAAGCCCCCACCCTTGCAGATACTTCTTCCCAAGACATCCAAGGCTGGCAAGGTTGACCTAAATTTTGACTTCGAAGGGGCATTATCAAAGATGCATGTGAATGTCCCCCCGAAAGAAGCAATCAAGATCCCATCCATCAAGGAACAGTTTGATACTTTCTTTTCGGCATCAGATGAACCTATGGACCCCCCTATTATGTTGCAAGTTGATCATTTCAAGGTCCAATATGGTGAAAACCCTCCTTTCTTCATGACTTTGACAATGAATGACAAAAAACTCAACAATTGCATGCTAGATACAGGTGTTGGCACCAACATGATGTCACTCAAAGTCATGCAACAAGTGGGTTTGAAGGTCACATAGCCTTACAGAAATGTATGTGGTTGCGAATCTAAAGCAATACCCACACATGGGGTGGTTGAAAATGTTGAAGTTCGCCTAAAGGAGTATCCAGAGAAGATGATCCACATTGACATTGTGGTGGTTGATGTCCTAGATGTGTGGGGAATGTTGTTATCTAAGAAGTTTGGTGCAATGATAGGTGGCACCCTTGAGATGGACCTCACATTCTTGTAATTACCTTTGAAAAATGGAACGGTAGGATGTCTACTCAATGTGCCAATAACTAGGGACCATGTGCAGGATATTATTCACTCTGTAAATAATGACAAAGCACAAAACAAGATGATACAAACCCTTAGAAAGTATTCTCCAGAAGACATGCCATTTCCAACAGAGATGGACTTTGATCAGATCAAATGGCCCAAGAAAGAAGAATACCAACAACTCCTAGATGAATTCAAGAACAAAGAAATTGGGACAGTGAAGATATTAAAGAAACATGAAGATGACATACAAATCCACCCGTCTCAATAAGAAGTTTGTACAGCAGAAGCCCACCCCCCTCCCTCAGTAAAATACACCAGGGTTGTTCAAGGAACAACCAAATACAAAATCAGAAAATACAAGGAGGGAGACATGGTATGGATGTGGGATACCCAGAAAGGAGAGCCAACTAATGTAAAAGGAAGTGCATAGTCATGGCTCGGACCCTTCAAAGTTGGAATGGAATCAATTAATGACTCATACTACCTATCCACTTTAGAAGGAAGAAGGCACCCATTACCTATTAGCGGACACCTCCTTAAACCCCACCAAGGTGGGGGAACATGACTTCACAGGTAAGTACAGGTAAGTAGGCGTTTTCGTTTATTATACCATTTGCATTTCATGTTAGTTTGCTTCCACATTTGCATATTGGCTGTTTTATTTCAATATANTGTGTGTGTGTATGTATGTATGTATGTATGTATGATGGGGTGGCATTACCACCCCATTTTTGTTACTGATTCCCCTATCAAGTTTGAGCAGGTCTGCAGGTTATGCCAGAGATGTTGAGGTTCTCATGCACTCTATGGTGAGCACATGTCCCCGAGTTGGAGCCAAATGTTATCTCTGATTTTTAGGGATAAATACCGAGAGTAGGATTGACCTGAGCATGGCCCTAGAGGGCCCATCCTTTTCTTCTTCCATCATCTTTATCTTGGCAGCAACAACAACATCCATCACCATCGGCTTGGTCTTGTATCAGACGAGGTTCTTGCTCCATGAGGTAATTGGTCCAGGTATCATGGTATGTGTCACTTTTGATCATTAAAACCTTTAAATATATGCATCTGATTCCTTTTATCTCTAACAACTGCTTGGATCATACATTAGCCCACTTGACTATGCTCTGGGAGATTGACAGGGTATCCTGGCAAGCATGTTCCCATAGGTTTGGGTTTGCCACTGGGGGATTTCTGAAAAGCCATCGTCCGCTCCCCTCATAGCACCATTATTTCATCTTATCTCCCGCTCACTTGTCACAATCCCCTTGTCCGGGCATTGGGTTGATCTGTTTGTAGGATTGCACCTTATCTCGTGGGAAGAAGGGGCAAAACGCCCAGAAGGTAAAGCAGCTGGTAAAAGATAAAAGCCTAGAAATAAAACCTCGAGATGCTTCGCCCAGGGATCCCCGAGAAGTCAATAAAAATCCTCTCAATAAGAAACAAGAGGGACCCGAAAAATATAAACAAGACCTAGTCAAGAGGATAGGGGGTCTCATCACGAGCCAACCTATTAGGTTCATGGGTACCTAACAGTATGACATTGCCACCATCTGGTTACCACGCTAGGGAAATGACTTTTGGTTGCATGGCCAAGGGAAAGGGGGTCTCATCACAAGCCATCCTTATCATCTCTGTGAAAGTACTTATGGGTAACACCGTCAGCTTCGGTCACCATGCCAAGGCAATATCCTCTGGTTAGCCCTTGAATAAAAACAAAAAGAAGAAGAAAAAGCAAATAAAAGAAAAGAATAAAGGCAAGAACGAGCTTGGAAAAATTGCATCCATGACAGGCACAACTCACCTTCTACAAAGGCACCCACAGATAACATCATGTATCCCTGGCTCTCACTTCACCCACATGTCTGGACATCCCCTAGCCACATCACCTCACTTACATGGCTTGGATGAAACCTTCCTAGAAACTTCCCCTTTCTTGTGGATACTAGCCCAATAGGACGTCTTGTCTTTTTCTCCAGTCTTGTATTGTAGGTTTTTGTAATGTCTTTGAGCTATTGACTGATGTAGTAGGGTCTTATGCATATGTTTGATAATATTGATGATGAAATGTGATTAACATTGCTATGATCCCAGTGACTGATGAGCCCATGGAGGGCGTAGCTTCTGATGTGCAGGATCATGCCCGACGGACAGGTACATTTGGACCCGTACACATGGGGAGATGATCAGTTCGAACCTCCATGGGGTTGAAGAGCCCACCAGATGGATGTTGAGACCCCATCAGGGGGCAGAGACAGGACAGTGGTTGATTAGGGTCTTTCATCGGAGAAGAAGAGGACGTTCCATCAGAGGCACTTTGGCAGAGTTGGGCCTAGGGGGAATGACCCCTTTTCAATGGAACGTTGGCCTTGGAAGGCTCAAGACGCCCCCATCCTCACCATGACATCATCCAACTTCATGGACATTCATGGAGGTAGACTGGGTAGCAGTGGCATGTGTGGCATGTTGGAGAGGCCCCTAGGGGGCTAACGTTTTGCTCTTGGATGTCTCATCTGCCCTAAAAGGGGCTAGCGCCTCCCTTGAAGGGGATTTTACCTTTTTTACAACTCAGTTAGGGTTTTAATTTGACAATTTAATGTAAAAACAATATTATGGTCTTGTCGGACATTTTTATGACCTAAAATTAATTAAGGTCATTGATACAGTATATATTGAGGAGTTTTAGCCTCATTTTAACATAACACATCACTGACTCATTTAGTGAGGTCTGATTTTTGTGCCCTACTTGGGTAGTTTTGTTGATTTATTGAGGCACACTTGTTGAAGGAAGACATTTCTTGGCATTTTTGGCATTTCTCTTGAAGGAAGGTTTACAACTAGGGTTTGCATGCTATTTCATGGTGATATGTAAGTGTTTTTTCTGCAAAACTTCTTGATTGAATGGTTGTAGTCTTATATTCTTGCATATGTTTATAATTNNNTGATAAAAACCCTAGGTGACAAGCACACAAGTAGGTCCTTGTTTCATGTCCCCTAAAAGAGAAATTTTCAGCCATTGAAGAAGGAAGGAAGAGCCTAGCCATAGCTACACTCTTATTGCTTCTTCTCCCTGAGCTAGTCGTACTCTCTGAAGTTAAGAAGGAGGAGACGTCCTAGGCCTAGGTTATCTACACCTAGGTTCGTCCTGCTTCTAGGGTTTGGTGATAGAGCCTTGCCTTAGCAACACTCTCCCTCACCACACTCTCTAGTCTTGATTTATCTTTTATGCTAGCCATTTTTGCGAAGTTGACCTGAGGAAGGAGGAGAGAGCATGAGGCCTTGCTTTAGCAACACTGGAGTGAACCTCTCTCCTTTAGGGTTTTGATTATGAGGCCCTGCCATAGCAACACTTCAGAACCCTTCAGAAACTTCATCTTGACACATCATTTTTCCTTTTATAGGCAATTGGATGGTGGTTTAATGCATTTATTGAATGAAGGATTGATTGGATACATTGATCTCTACATCATCTTGACATTTATTGGTGAAGTGATATTATTTCATTGTTATATTAACAAACATTGACTTCATCAATATTTATTGTTATAATTGCTTATATATTGATATCAGATAGTCTTATGAAGTACTAACCCATTAATCATAGCCTGCATATATATTGGTTTGTTGTTGCTTTGTTCCAGGCAGGTGTTATTCTTTGAGCCTACATTTCATTATTGGTTGTTTAGCCGGGACTATCTATTTTTGTGGTGACCTGTGAGGGGGGAACTTTACTTTGACTTTTAAACCTTTGCCTCTTCAAAACTCCAAGTCACTTGGGACGTCTCCCCTGGGCCTAACCTCCCTAAAGAGAAAGAACCTCCCCATCATGGTGACATTGGGTGGGATAGGTTCCTGTTACGCCAGTTTGGCCTCCTACTTCATATCCATTTGACCTAGCTACAAACTGTGCGATAACATGAACAACATAAATGTTATGACCATCAATAATAGACTTCCCAACAACTTGTACACAGTTCCAATTTGAACTCCCCTCAACAACATCATTGCTCCTCAAAACATCTTACAGGTTTCAATTTCAAATATAGTTTGCACACTTGCATCACTCATCTTAGGGATATTATTTTTAGGGGTAGATTTGGAATGTGTAGAACCTTAGGGAGATTTCTAATCCTTCTATCTTCGAGCAATAGTTGGGCCCTTCAACATCCTATGGTTTTGGTTATCAATTCATCTCCTAGCAAAACATCACCTCTATTGTATTTTTCATATTCACAAAACTACTTCCTGTGAAAAGTCATAAGAAATGAAGCATCCAATTTGACCAACTATACATCATGATTTGAATGTGTACTTGTAGATGCTCAATATATATCCTGCTTCTTCTATGGAGGTTTTCGTTTATTCGAAAGGGGTATCATTAGGTCCCATACCTTTACAAACGTTTTTAGATCTGCAATCTTTCTTATAATGCCCAACTTTATCGCATTTCTAACTTTTCCTTATAGATCATCATGGAGATTTAGATCTACCTGTAGATTTAGATTTGCTCCCTAAAGACTTGTTTTTATTTCTATCTCGGGGACAACCTCTTACAGATAAGTCATCGTTGTAAAAGTTCTCCATGGATTTTTGTCTCGTCTCTTCTGGTAATAGTGATTCAACTAAATCTTCAAACTTTAATGTAGTTGTAATAGTGCTACCAAGAGCTATAATTAGATTATCCCAAGAATTTTGAAAAGAGCATAACATCATAATACACTTATCTTCTTCAAACATTTTAATATCAACAAAAGCTAACTAACTTACCAAAGTGTTAAACACATTAAGATGTTTTGTCACAAAGTCACTGTCGTTCATTTTGAGATGATACAATTTCTTTTGAAGGAATAGTTTGTTTGCTAGGGACTTAGACTGATACAAAGCCCCTAAATTTTTCCACAACTCATTGGCAATAACTTCTCCCAAGACATTCAACAAAATTGGATCTGAAAGACATAGTCAAATAACACTTTTCACCTTCCCATCCAACTTCTCCCAATATTCTTTTGCCATACATATAGGTTTGTTTCTAGACAGAGTAACCCATTGATCTTTGTCCACAAGAAGATTTTCCATATTTAGCTTCCATAACTCAAAGCTCTGGAAATTAAATTTCTCTATCTTTGTTCTTGAATAGAATGTCGTTTTCCTTCACATAAGATTCATTGCATAAATTTCCCACTCAAGAATAGGTTTATCATAGACCCAAGATACCCCTGCTCTTCACACAATGAATTAAACCTTAGCAATAAAGGCATTTCCCTAAAACCAATGTAAAATACCTCAGTACTATTTGCACACCTTCTTTCTACTGTTGTTGCTATATGGAGATGTTGAAATGAAATATTTTCGCCAAACACTAGGTACCTTTTCGTTGTCACACTCCAACTATATTACTCGGTATATTGTAATGGTTTTTAGATGTGTTATATGTGATTTATATGCAGTTATATTGTACCAACAACTACCTTTTAATACATCAAATATTATAACAACACATACAATGGGTCTAAGTATTCACTGATACACTGATGTAAGCACATAATTACTATTTGTGACAACACACACATTAAAATATCAACATAGATAACATCAATGAAAAGTAAAGAAACCTACTCTTTATTTCTATGGGTAGTAGTTTACAAGTGCTTGAATAAGATGGATGTGGTAGCTTCCAAATATGACTAATCCAAGCGAATGGAACCCCCAACTCTTGTTGCCTCTGCTACAGGAAAAGTGCCCTAATTGGCATAAAGTCTTTGTCTACACTAATGCTTGATCCCTCTAACAAGAAACATTCCCAGAACTGTCAATGTGGTCATTCTCCCTTCTTCTCGTAACAATTTGGTTATTGTGGCAACAAATCATCTTCACATCGAGAGGATATGGCTCATGAATAGATGATAAATCGCCAAGGAAGAAGTTATAGTCATTCAATGGCAAACAACTCGACCCACAATGCCAATAATGTGCCCAACAATCTTATTTCATCCCTCCAAGCAATTAGAGCACCTCCCACACTACAAACTAGTCCCACATTTGAATTTTTGCCCCCCACTATAGAGATCTTAGTCATTGAACAAGAGGAAAAGTCCCAGTAACAATTTCCAGTCTCCCACAAGGCAAATCAACCCTCTTCTTTGAGTAACTCGCCCTTCAATAAATATAACAACCACCCAACTAAATACTCAATCACCTCACAAAAGGAATTGATAATAGTCAAATATATTCAACGGTAATAAGATAAAACTCCATAGCAATGAAGAACAATGACGAAATCTGAAGCGATCCCATTCTCAAATCTGACTAGGGTGTATAGTTTCAACACTGAAACCATAGATAAATGCAAGGGTTTCCAAAAACCCTAGAAAACTCTCCAAGAGTTCTCCAAATCTATTTTCTCAATAAGCAAGCATAAGAATGAGGAGATACTCCTCACTTTTCCCCTTTTATTCCTCATTTTCCTTTTTCCCACCCATTATTTTACTTTATTTCATAAAGTCACTTAAGTGAGTTTTTCCACTTTATAAAATTAAAGTGATTTTTGAGTTGCCTAGGACCCATGTCCCCCTTTTTGATAAATTAACTTTATAAATTCATCCTAGGCATTTTATGTCCCCTAGGTCCCTTTTTCCGCCTTAGCCCACGAGAACGGGTTAGGCTAGCGGAATTTACACCATGGTGCCTTTATGCAGAAGGGGACATTACAGTCCTCCCCGCCCAATATTGCTTGTCCTCAAGCAAACTCAATCCTAGATGTTGAAGCACATGTTCTCCTTCCCAGGTTGCATCTTTTGTAGGCAAGTCCTTCCATTTAACCAGATATTCTTTGATGGTACGATTCCTCAACCTGCATTCCCTTACTTCTAAGATTGCTTCAGGAAATAGAACCAGTTGTCCTTCTTCGTCCAAGGGTGGCAACTTAGTGGAAGTGGTGATATGTTGCCACACTTCCTTCTTGAGGCATGAAACATGGAACATGTTATGTATCTTACTACCCTCTGGTAGCTCTAGCTCGTATGCCACCTCCCCAATTCTCCTCGAGACGCGATAAGGACCATAGAATCTGGGTTTTAATTTTTCTGCCCCTTTCATTTTAAGTGAGGATTGTCTATAGGGATAAAATCGTAAATATATCAGATCCCCCACCTCAAGGATGCACTCTACCTGATTCTTGTCGACATACATCTTATGTTGATTCTGAGTCGACTACAAATTGTCTATGAGAAGCCATAGGATGTCCTGGCTTTCCTGTATCCAATATTTTTCTGTAGGCGCCCTGTTGTCACCAAATATTTGGTCCATGAATGTCGAAGTGTCATAACCTACAAGGCTCAAAAGGGTGTCATCCCAATCGACATATGGAACATGGTATTGTAGTAGTCTTCCCCCAAGTGGAGCCATTTTATCCATGCTTTATGTTGCCCTGACACATAATTCCTCAGATAGCGCTCTAACCATTTGTTCACAATTTCGGTCTGTCCATCATTCTGAGGATGATAACTGGTGCTTGGTGTAAGCTATGTTCCGACCATTCTAAATAATTCCTGCCAAAATCCTCCCATGAATCAAGGATCCTTGTCACTGGCGATATTTTGTGGCAATCCATGCAATCAAAATACTTCTCTCAAGAAAATCTCGGCCACTTGTGCTGTTGAATACTTAGAGGGTATGACAAAGAAGTGTGCAAACTTTGTGAGCCTTTCAACCACCACATAAATGCAATCCTTCCCTTGTACCTAGGGCAACCCAGTGATGAAATCCATAGAGATGCTTTCCCATTTTTGTTCGGGAATGGGAAGTGGTTGCAGTAGTCCAACACGATGAGTGTGCTCTCCCTTATTTTGTTGGTAGATGTTGCATTCCCTTACGAATCTCAACACATCGGTTTTAAGGCCCTTACATGAAAATATTTCCATGATCTTCCTATGGGTTTTCAAGTACCCAGGGTGTCCTGCCAATGGGGAACTGTGTGCTACCCGCATAATTTTGTTCTTAAGATGGGACTCCGGTACGAGGTAGATCTTGTCTTTATAATAAATGATGTCATCAACAACTTTGTAGCGATCATCCTGTGTCCGTCCATCGAGGATCTTGCAAGCAAACTGGTTCTTGGAATACTCTACCAGCAATAAAGCTTTCTAATCCATTGAAACCTCTATGAGTGAGAGAGTGGGAGGTATTCTGGAAAGATCATCAACCACCACATTGTTCTTTCCCTTCACATACTCTATCTCAAAATCATAAGCTTGGATCTTACTGATCCACTTATGTTGTTGCTCACTCAATTATTTCTGCTCCTTGAGGAATCTTAGGCTATTGTGATTTGTCTTCACATTAAACTGGTTCCCCACTAAGTATTGCCTGAACTTGGCCAATGCATGCATGATGGCCAACATCTCCTTGTCATATATCAAATAATACCGCTCATACTCCCTAAGTTTGCGGCTTTCAAAAGAAATGGGATGGTTATTCTTCATCAAGACGACCCCAATCCCTATCCCTAAAGAATCACACTCCAAGACAAAGGGCCGAGTGAAATCAGGGAGTGCTAGAACAGGGCATGAGCTCACCACCTGCTTCATTTTCTCGAATGTCTCCTAGGCCTCCTCTATCGAAACGAAAGCCCCCTTTTTGGTGAGATCGGTCAGTGGTGCTATCAACTGTGAGAATCCTTTAACAAATTTCCTGTAGTAAGTGCATAGACCAAGGAAACTCTTTAGTTATGTCACATTTATGGGAGTTGGCCATTCAATGATTTCCCTGATCTTTTCTTGGTGCACCCGTACTCCATTCGCCCCAATCACGTGCCCCAAGTAGAGCATCTATGTCATACCAAACTCACACTTGGATTCCTTTTCATACAACTGCTCACTCTCTATAATACCATGTACTTCATCAAGATGTCGTAGATGGTCTTCCCATGTTTTGTTGTACATGAGGATGTCATCAAAGAAGACCAATAAGAACTTCCTCAACTACTTATTGAACACATGATTCATGCACGACCTAAAAGTGGCAGGGGCGTTAGTTAGCCCAAATGGTATGACCAGAAACTCATAATGCCCATAGTGGCATCGAAAGGTTGTCTTAGGTATGTCCTGCTCTCATACCTTAATTTGATGGTACCCTGATCAAAGATCAATCTTTGAGAAAAAATTAGCTCCCCTAAGCTCATCCATTAATTCATCGATCTTGGGTATGGGGTACCGATTCTTGACCATTTTCTTGTTTAGATCCCTGTAATAAATACACATCTGTAGAGTACCATCCTTCTTCTTGACTAAGACAACGGAAGAGGCAAACAGGCTGGAACTAGGGCAGATGTGGCCCATTTTCAACAATTCTTTGATGTTTTTTTCAATCTTGTCCTTGGAAACTTTAGGGTGTCGATAGGGGTTTGTGATAACTGCTTGGACCCCCTCTTCCAACTCTATGATATGCTCAAAACCTCTATTAGGTGGAATGCTAGGAGGAATGTCACTAAATACCTTATGATGTTTGTGGAGTAATACCTGTAATTCCTCTGGAAGCTGTTGTAGACGGTTTGGTGGTTCTTTGTCAGAAATAAAACACTCTACAACCCACTCTATATCACCATGCCTCATGTCTGCCTCCATGTTCTACGATGACACAATCTTCGATGGGTATTGGTGCATGGCTTGTAGGACAAATTTCTTGCCATCTAGGCCTGTGAAGTCCATCTCCATGGTCCTCTGATCAATAGTGTATCTCCCAATAGAGTAAATCCATTGAACGCCCAAAACTACATTGTTGTCTGGTACATCCACCACGAAAAAATAATTTGTCACTGAGTAGTTTCCCATGGTTATTGTGAGCTTGGGAATCCACTTGGTGCAACTCATTTGGTGGCCTCCTGATATGACTACTGTGAACCCATCAAATTCCTCTGTCGGAATTCATTTCCTCTCAACCATGTCAGCGTCAATGAAGTTATGGGATGCTCCCCCATCAATCAAAACTGTCACCTTGTGCCCCTGTAGGACACCTCTGACCCTGAAGGTATGATACCTCGAAAATCCTGACATCGAGGCCATGACTGGGACCTTAGCCCCAGCCTGTGAAGACTCCTCTCTTGATGTTGGATGTCCCTGGTCATGTGCCTGCTCCACCTCCTCATCCTCATCACTATCATTGTCAGAGTATACCTCAATGTAATGGGCCTTGCCCATTTTTTCCTTCCCAACGCATCTGTGTCCTCATGCCCATGGTTCCTGACAGCTGAAACACAATTTCTTTTTCCTCAATTCTCTCCCAATCTCTTCATCCAGTTTGGTCTTTCCAACCTAATCTCTCTGAGGTCGTCTGGTCTCCTTAGTCTTTGGGGTAAAAATGGGTTTGGGCAGAAACCGACTTTTAGGTATTGCATCCTGCATGTCACGAGCTCTGTTGACTGCATCCTATAAAGAGGCAGGCTTGTAAGCCTTGACCCATCCTCGTAGAGGCTCTAATAGCCCCTCAACAAATAACATCACCAAATGGGTCTCTGAAATGTTTGTCACCATCACAACAACCCTCTAAAACTCAAATATATAAGCCCTCTGGGCTACCTGTCTGCTAGAGTTGAGCCAACTCTCTGAAGTGAAGCTCTGGATCCTTCCTGTCAAATCTCTCAATGAGCCTCTGTGTGAATTCCAAGTAGGAGGTAACCCTAGCATGTCCCAAGGTGACTAACCCATGGTACCACCACTCATGGGCCTCACCATCCAGGTGCAAGGTGGTCAACTTAATGGCATTTGTCTTTGTCATCTGGTGCAGCTGGAAGAAACTGTCGAGCTTCTGCACCCATGATCTCACAAAGCATTTAGAGCCCCCATCAAAGTTAGGAATGGTGACCTTCCCAAGGGTACGCTGGAACTCAAAATTTTATGTCATGGCCCTCATGGGCCTCTCGATCGTTTTTTTCTCTTCATATTGCAGAACTCTGCAAAAGACATGGCTGAGTGGAAATCATCTCCCAGCCTCCTATACTCCTCTAAATATGCCCTATAGGGCTCATCCTGATCAACCTGCATCAATGGACCTGCGACATCAATCCCCAAAAATTGAGGCATAGTGGGTCTGGGGGATTTGGTGTACAAGTGGGGGTGGATCTACATGGTAGTGTGTGAATGGCTACCCTCTCCATTGTTTGAACCCCCATCACCATTCTGATTCTGCTTCGTTGGGCCCTCTAAGTAATTCTTAGCTAGCTTCCCCATAAGGTCCATCATGACCTTTTGACCCTTGGCCAAATCATTCAAAATATTGAACAGACTGTTGATCCTGGCATCATCTTCTTTCCCCATA
>ML789283.1:301740-317002 GCA_009831015.1 Picea engelmannii
TATATTGGAAAACCACTTCTCTTTTATGGACTTCATCACGGAGAATGTAATGCTTGATCTCAAATGTACTTCGGTCTTTCTGGAACACTGGTTTTCTCTGAAGGCTTCATATAGCTCTGATCAATATAGTATATCATTATTGGATTCCTCTTGGTTTCCTGCTAGCTTATAAAATCATGGCAAGGGTCATACTGGAACATATCCAAGTGGTACTTCTTCTACCATCATGAGAGTTTGTCATGGATTAGCAATCTATCATTCTGAGCTTCTGAGTAACCATTCTGATACAATATCTCTAATATAGAAACTCTTCACCACGCTTTTGCTGTGCATTGGAGGTTCTTCACCAAGTTGTCTTCTTCCATCAATATACAAGGGTCTCTTTCTGGTATACCTCAAAGCCTTGAGGTTGCTCTACATGTAAACTCCAACCCATGGATATTGCGAACGATATACTAGCTCATGTAGAGGTATGTCTGGTTTACTTGGAGCAAACAATCATCATAGTCTTCTTCCTCCATCTGGGAGAACTTCTAGTTCTGGATCTCACAATGCTTGCATTCATAAGTCTTCCATACACTGTTCTTCATCACACTTTTAATTTCCTCTGCTTGATTTTTTTTTGGTGAGTTCATATCAGGTTGATAGTCTTGTGATTCTCGATACAATGACTAGTTGTTCTGTCTTTTCTTTCTTTCTTGGAATCTTCATGCTCTTCCTCATGTTTTTCTTTAGCTATTGGATCCATGGAGTTTCTTATAGATTCCATGCCCTAAAGACTCCACTTCTTTCTTTCATCATAGGATCACAGATGTGGATGGAAAACCAGGGATACTTTAGGGCTTCTCTTCGAAGAAGACTTCTTCTAAGGTTGAACTGAACACGTACTGATTTTCATGGCTCCTACCATGTATATATACTTCATCATCTTCAATGGATCATAGGATTAACTCCCTCCTAATCCTTGCTTCATGTATGAATGCGTGTTCTTATTTTGGAATATATAATCGACTCCCTCCATCTAATAGAGTCCACGCTTTCGTTTGCATCCTTATTGCCTTCTGCAAAGTGTCACAAGTCTTTCTCCAATTTCCTCTTGATTGTTGACTTCTTTTTGTCTTTACTTTTTCTAGGTTTCTTCAAGATTGATTCTGAATTCGGTTTTGTCTTTTAGATGTTACTTATGTAATAACTTACTCATGAATTGTTTGATGTGCTTCATCCTTTCATGTGTATTGTCTGACCTGTAGTCATAATGATAGCAATCCTTATCTTGTTGTTTCTTCCATAGGTATAGTTTCTCTTTGAACATATTATCTTCTAATAAATAGATATGCAAGATGTGTACAAAAAACATGGTATGTACAAGAACTATGAAGCGTATTGTTACCTTGTCTTAGAAGAAGAAGTTTGTTTTATCCTGCTTGGTCTTCTTTGTAGGTTCCTTTTCTTCGACAACTGATGATTCGTGTTTCTCCTTCCTTTTCTTTAGCTCGGGACAATGATTCTTGTAGTGACCATACTTTCGACAGTTGAAGCATTGTATTTCTGACATATCTTTCTCTTGATTTGGCTTCTTCCTTGAGCCAAACTTCCTTTTGTTCCTGAAATTCTTGAATCTTGTTGTGAAGGCTTGATCATCGTACTTCTTTTGGGGTTTCTCTTTTGAACTGATCCTTGATTCTTCTTGAGCACAACAAGTCCAAAGTTCTTCAAATGTAGGATACTCCTTCCTTGTGTTCATGCTTGCGGCAAATGCATCCCATGTCTTGGGAAGACCATTGAGTACTATATTCACCAATTCCTTCTCTGAAATGATCTCTTCAATAGCTTGTAGTTGATCTCTTAACTGAGAGATTTTCACAAAGTATGATGTTATGTTGTCATCATCATTCATCTTCATGTCACGAAGCTCATTCTTCAGACTCATTACTTGTCCAATGTTTCTGACTGAGAAGAGGTTTGTTAGGGCATCGTACATTTTCTTCGATGAGTCAAGATGGGAGATGTAGGGTATCAAGTGGTATTTTAGAGAGTCCACTATGATACTCATGGCATTGATGTCATCGTCTTTGAACTTCTCCATAACTGCAACGTTCTGTGGTTCCTTCTCTTTTCCTTCTTCAAACTCTGGTTCCACGATCTTTCCTTTCATGATATCCAACACTTTATTCTTGGCAAGGATGAGGTCAATCCTTGTCTTCCACACTCTGAAGTTAGAAGCTCCATCTAGCTTGTTTTATGACTTCATAGAGTAAGTCATGGCTGCTTTGACTTGGTCAACCCTAGATTTGACCAAAAACTCAAACTTGACGTCTTGTCTTGCTGAGAGTACCAGGAGATGAGCTAGACTAGGGCGCACTGGTCTATCCAAAAATTAGGTCAATCCCTTCACTTAAGGTGCCTCAATGAGAGGGTTCAGGTTTTTGCAACTGCACCTGCTAGTAACCTTAGCGGTAGTGCTTTGGTGATTGTTCCTGCTAGAAACCCTAGCGACAGTTCTTCAACGAGTTTAATATCCTTATGGCTATGCTCCCTTCTAGTGGTTAGACTGAATGAAGGAGGTGTGGGCTCATAACCTGTTAGAATATAATGGATTGTGCTCGTTTTACCATAGACGATATCACTATTATCACCCAACCATAGGCCAAAGCCACCCTCTGAGCACCTTAACCTTGACAGAGAATCATTCCGGAAGCAAACCCTAGGCTAGATAGCCAAACAAAGGGTAGCGCACCTTTCTCCAAGGATAGCGCACCAAACAAGAGTTGATAAGATAGTCCAAACCATAACCAAGAGATAGTCCAAGCCAAAACGTAATCTGCTAGCTGCAGCAGCTGCAACGACAACTCTCCTCCAGACTTGCTTACAAACTGGCTAACTACAGTGCGCACAAGTGAGCTCTGCAGTTCTGAGAATGCCTGCCAGAATGAAGACTGGCCTCCTATATTTATACTAATTCTGGCTAATTGCCTGGGCCGACTTCTCATTCTGGGTACCTATTTACTCAGTATATATTATTTCTTCTGGCCGACTTCTTCTCTTGGAGGCTAATAACCTAATACAAATTATCCTCTTGAGCCGACTTGTCTTCTAGGGTTATTAGCCAACTCATTAGGGTTTCTTCTTGCTTCTCAGAATATTCTATTTTTGTCAGGTTTACACGTGGAGGTAAATACCTCCTGCAGCTACCATAATATCAACATGGTGTTCTTCCCCTACGTCTTTTGTAGGTAATGTTCTACTCGTCTTCTCGTCTCATAAATTTGATTATAAGTGCCCCTCAAAGCCTACAACTGCGGAGGAACATGCTCTGATACCACTGTAAAATATCTTAGTACTATTTGCACACCTTCTTTCTAATGTTGTACCTATATGGAGATGTTTAAATGGCAGATTTTCGCCAAACACTAGGTACCTTTTCGTTGTCACACTCCAACTATATTACTGGGTATATTGTAATGGGTTTTAGATGTGTTATATGTGATTTATATGTAGTTATACTATACCGAAAACTACCTTTTAACACAACAAAGATTATAACAAAACATACAATGGGTCCAATTATTCACTGATACACTGATGTAAGCACATAATTACTATTTGTGACAACACACACATTAAAATATCAGCATAGATAACAACAATGAAAAGTAAAGGAACTTGCTCTTTATTTCTATGGGCAATAATTTACAAGTGCTTGAATAAGATGGATGTGGTAACTGCCAAATATGACTAATCTAGGTGAATGGAACCCCCAACTCTTGCTGCCTCTGCTATAGGAAAAACGCCTAGATTGGCATACATGTTAGAAAAACAAGATCGTGGAGCAATAAAATAAAACAAATGCGGAAACAAAACACAGAAGATACATAATACAATAGAGACACAGATTTACGTGGTTCACCTAGTGTGGGCTACGTCCACTAGAGAAATTGGCAGGTCCTTCCTTTATTATTATCCAGCAAATGAAGGGATACAACCTACAACAAACCCATTGTAAATTCCTCTTCTTTCTCTGACAGTCTCCTATCTCAGAATACAATATTCGCTATAATGCATAGTCGCAATACATTTCCCTCATAACAGAGGGTTGCCTTCTAGGGCAAAAAAACCCTAACATAATTTCCACCGTTAGATCTGTGACCTTATAATGAACGGTCCAGACTTACAATGAAATTACAGTATACTTTTACAAGGCAATTTTCCTTCGGGGGCTTCGCCCCCGAACCCCCATCAAGGGACGTTGCCCCCGGACCTAACCCCCCTCTGCATTCCCTTGTGTGGAAGAGTGTACATACTTCTGGGGTGTAAATACCCCCGGACCTAACCCTCCTCTGCATTCCCCCGCGTGGAAGAGTGTACATACTTCTGGGGTGTAAATACTTCATGGAGTATAAACACGGCTGAAAACAAAAGACCTCTGAATCAGGAAGATAATCAGGCCCCACAACCAACAATACAGTCTTTGTCTACACGAATGCTTGATCCCTCTAACAAGAAACATTCCCATAACTGTTGATATGGTCGTTCTCCCTTCTTCTCATAACAATTTGGTTACCATGGCAACAAATCGTCTTCACACAGAGAGGATACGACTCATGAATAGATGATAAATAGCCCATGAAGGAGTTATACTCATTCAATGGCAAACAAGTCGACCCACAATGCCAATAATGCGCCCAACAAGCATATTTCATCTCTCCAAGCAATTAGAGCACATCCCAGACTACAAACTCGTCCCACATTTGAAGTTTCGGCCCTCACTGCAGAGATTTTAGTCACTGAACAAGAGGAAAAGTCCCAGTAACAATTTCCAGTCTCCCACAAGGCAGTTTGACCCTCTTCTTTGAGTAACCCGCCCTTCAATAAATATAACAACCACCCAACTAAATACTCAGCCGCCTCACACAAGGAACTGGCAATACTCAAAGATATTCATCCATAATAAGATAAAACTCAGTAGCAATGAAGAACAATGACGAAATCTTAAGCGATCCCATCCTCAAATTTCACTAGGGTGTATAGTTTCAACACCGAAACCAGAGATAAATGCAAGGGTTTCCAAAAACCCTAGAAAACTCTCCAAGATCTCTCCAAATCTATTTTCTCAATAAGCAAGCGTAAGAATGAGGAGATACTCCTCACTTTTCCCCTTTTATTCCTCATTTGCCTTTTTCCCGCTCATTATTTTACTTTATTTCACAAAGTCACTTAAGTGAGTTTTTCCACTTTATAAAATTAAAGTGACTTTTGAGTTGCCTAGGACCCATGCCCCCCTTTTTGATAAATTAACTTTATAAAGTCATCCTAGGCATTTTATGTCCCCTACTTCCCTTTTTCCACCTTAGCCCACGGGAACGGGTTAGGCTAGCGGAATTTCCACCATGGTGCCTTTATGTGGAAGGGGACATTACAACCAATAACCTATCTTTGATACCAAATGAAGAGTTTGATAAACCCGTGGAAGAAAAACAATATAAATAGAGTCTAAAACATAAGACTAACAATAGCACATTCACACAATATATAGAAGGTTGAACCCATAAACCTTTAACTGGGAAAACTAGTCGAACATAGAGTTGCATCTCCCTCTCTCTCTCTCATTGTATTAACTCAATTGTTCACCATACATTATTTTAGGCATTATGCAACTTCAATTAACCCTAATTCTATAACTTGGATTAGATTACAACCCCTTTAACTGGGATCATATTACAATGGGCCAAATCCATTGATTGAAAAAGCGCAAAACAAACAAAAAAAATTCACGGGGGACCCATTAGCTCCCCCAACTGGGGGGCGGGTCCATCTAGGACCTCCTTCATTCTAGGGCCAACCTCCAAATCCCCCCTCAGGGTGTGGCTAAGTCTACCCACAAAGAATACAACACATATCCAACGCCAAATAGACAATGCTTTTTGTTCTTTTTGGAAGGGAAAGTTGTGATGATTGTATCTCCCTTCATATTATTTCAAAATATACAAGTGGCCACTCATTGTAAAAGTCTTTTAGTCTACTTTCTAATAAAAAAACAACACTTAAAACATGACTCTCCTATAAAAAGCTATGACCTTTGCAATACAAATACCTTTTCCGTGGTGTAGATAAAAACCCACTTTGATACCCCTTAGAGAGTGTTTACTTCCAAAAGTGACATTACCTACTACAACCAGAGGACAATACTAAAAATAATAAGAAATATGACATGAGTAAAGATCAACTAACAAAAAACAAGGAGACAAAGATCAAAGGAGTATGAGCATTTGCACACCCAATAATGAACTACACCTGCAAATCAAGATAACGGGGGAGTACTTGTCTAACGTGCATTCAAAGAATAATATCATTTGATTGATTATAAAAGAGTAACAAAATCAGTGTTTATATAAAATAAGGACAAATTGAGTAATTGTGATCTTCTTTAGCTACTTAATCACATACACACTAATTATCCATTTGAAACATTATATGATACAAATGGTGTTTTATAAAAAATGAAATATCATGACTAAAATATTATCAATAAATCACAATCTTACATAAATATTGCTTATTTACTTCTATTTGTTTAGATAATAAAAATCTAATATTTATATACATGACACATAACCTTATACATATCACATTCACACTAACATAAATATTGCTTATTTACTTCTATTTGTTTAGATAATAAAAATCTAATATTTATATACATAACACACAACCTTATACATATCATATTTAAACTTACATAAATATTATTTATTTACTTCTATTTGTTTAAATATTAAAAATCTAATATTTATAGACATAACACACAACCTTATACATATCACATTCAAACTTCCATTGGATTCTCATGTCAACATATTTATATTGATGTGGACACTATAATTGAAAAGTGGCTTTGCATATATTAGGACATATGCCCTATATGCAAGGAGGTCGAGGCAAAACTTTTTGGTTTAAATAGTTGATTTTTTTGACATTAGAGATGGTTAGTAGATGACTTAGAGGTAGGGATACAAATTGGTGATTTGGGTTTATGAAGTAGATGAAGTTCCTTGTGATTACATATCCGCTCTCCCATGTAATTCTCTCTTGTGGTCTTAATGTTGTCCTCGTAGCAAATGTCTTTCCGAACTCTCAACTTCCCCGTACTAAATGTTACATTCTTATAGGCATACTTCTTTGGCACAATGTTACATTTGCCACAAATTCGTGACTATTTCCATTAACGCATTTCATCAGTTCCAGGTAACTGCTTGACTCTCATGCTTTTGTTCAATCCGAAAGTTTATCTTCTAGTACTTCAGATGACTGTTTTGTTAAATACAATTTCACCAGTGGCTAAACTTATCCACTACAAGTGTTCCTTACGACTTTGTATTTGTATTTGATTTATACTGTTCAACTTTCTCACGATTATCTCAACTTTTGTGATAAATGTAAGCTGAGTTAAGAAAAGTATTAAATAATTAGGTTATAGTCTGAGAAGAAATGGCGGTCTACGGAACTTTCATATCAAAGGAACTACAGAATTTGAGCTTGCGTTTGTCTGGTAAAAATCTCATGAAACATTGGGTTTAATAGTTTTGGATTGATTTTCTGCAAGCTTTACCAATTTGAAACTGGTTGCGCAAGTCCCTGGGCTGATGTGATAGCTTTCCTCCCACACTTCGGTATCAACATGGCCAGCTCTTTCAATGTCATGCCTTGTGGATTGTTTTTGGATTGTGGTTATTAGCTACGTGATATTGCAAACTATCTTACTATAATGCCATGTAGTTATGTTAGGACTTCGTTCCACATTAATACTCCCTTCCTTGCACAGGAAAGATGAATTCTTGGAAATCTTAACTGAGCATCCGTAAGCAAAAGCCAAAAATCCATCAATGACCTGAAAAAACATGTCTGATAAATTCGCCAGCTTAAAGTGCAAGCTTCTCCCCTTCTGCGCTTGGTTTGGAGCACATTCTGAGTGGTTAAGACAAATTGCATCTATCAGATGGGTGAAGTTAAAACATTTATAAGAAAAATTAGGTCCCATGGTGGCATGGGTATATGCATTTCTTCTGTTACAAAATATGGAATTTTAGGCATGCCATCTACAGCCTGCTGTGAAATTCTATAACTCCAGGTTAGGATAAACAGTATTCATATAGTGATTTCCTCTTATTTCCGTCTCTACGCTTAGATCAAGTTACCAAAGCCAACGCCTTTCCTGGTGTTGGAAACCGCTCCAGGCTATTGGGGGATATATTGAAACGATGAGATCCATTTTCTTTAAGGAAGAAATTGTATCTCATTGAATACTTTCAAGATAATTTCCTATATTGTATCTCATTGAAGACTTTCAAGATAATTTCCTACTAATCCCAACTTTCTTCTCCTTTTTTGCCGTGTTTTTGTCATTTATGTTTCACTCTCATAACTTCTTCACAACACCACCGTAACTTCACTCATACATTACAGGCGACGAGGGTCAAAAGTTTGTTGTCCTGGAGATGCATTTCCAATTTAATCAACCACTGTCGTGTAGTTGATGCTCATGATTTATAAGAAAAGGAGGCACCTTAGGAAATTTCCTATTAAGCTATGATTATAGCAGATAAAATAAGTTTTCTTCCTATTATTGGATTGTGAATTTGATTGCAAAGATCAATATGAACATCAAAGGTAACTGCATATTTCTTAGTACATAGCTTGCAAAGAGGAGTTTGGCTGGTAAGTTACAGTGATACAGATACGGAAGCAGCAGATTTTTAAAATCTTTGCTTACAAAATATATAAAAATAGATGGAAAACAAATATCATGAGACAGAAAAAGCATTTATGATTTTGGAAATATAACTGAAAAAATTGAATTTCCCTTAATATTAGGATATCATAAGTAAAGAATACAAACAAAATGAGTGTCTCATTACTCCAGAACCTATGTTATCAAATAAATTCATGCCATCATCTTCATCATCTCAATATCGAATTTCTACATCGTTAATATCCTCCAGGGGGTCAGGAATACTGTAAGCTAAGGCCACAATGAAGAAGATCAGCCGACAATGAAGAAACTCTTTGAAATTACCCTCCAGACCCTCAAAGTCAACCTACAGGAAAACTGTGCATAAAAAGGAGCTCAATTACAACTCAAAACCTTGCAAACCTGGTGTTAAATGAGGTGCTAGGGTTTAACTTAGAGTTGAGTTTCTTAATTTAGGTTTTTGTGATTTTTGGGGGATTTTTTTCATGTATACGAGACAAAAATACACATCTTCCAAATCTGATACGGATCTTGTATGGTTCTGTCCCATATCTTGTATGAATATGTATCTGGGTCGTATCTAGGGCATCTTCACATTGGATAAGAATTCTTATGTATCTAGAGGGAGTACGGATTTGATAACTTATTTTGACAGGAATGCTTTGACATGATTATGTTGGTGTTGGGGAATGATTATGTTGGTGTTGGGAAATGAGGAAGAGAAGAGCTGAGCTTCTTTTTTCCGAGGAAAAAGATATGGTATTATATTGCAAGATGCAATGTATCTAACATTTTAATGTAAGCCAAAAAATTGCCAATTCCTAAACTTGAGATCGATAGAAACCTGACCTTGTTGAGAATTTGGCTTTAATGTGACCTAAAACGATCATTTTCACCTCTATCCATCAGAAACTAAAAGATTAATAAAGTTGCCTACTTCTAGCTGTGCAAAATAAAAGGTTGGGCCTATTTTGTAGTCTAGACTTAGATTACTTTTAGTTAGACAATCGTCTATTGATACCAATGTGCCCATGCCTCATATATATTTGGCCAAGAAAGTACCATAATGGAAAATATTTATTAAATTTTCAGCACATGGTACACTGATCTGCACTTGGAAACTAAACCCTAACAACTAAGAAACTGAAAACTGTTAGCACTTCCGAAAACAACAAAGTCTGAACACTAAATCTGCATAGACGGGCGATCTGAAAATATGAAGAGCAAGTACAAATCTGAACTCTCAATCACATCTGCTTCTATTAACTTGGAAAAAAGAAATAGAATAGCTCAAAACTGAATGTCTCACACACTCCTGTCTTATCTATATGATGTGCCATTAAATGATATTCCACTAGCAAAGAAGAATTCAGCCATTGCATTAAATGATAATTCCACTAGCAAAGAAGAATTCAGCCATTGCATCCTCTGCCTCCTCCTTGCAGTGTGTATTGAACATCTCTATCACAACAACTTTCCTACTTGAAATAATATTACTAGAACCTCCTATTGAATCAACTTGATCATGGTCATTGGTTGCTCCTTGAGAGGACTCCATTGAGCCTAGAACTCTTGGTTTTTTAAAAATGGCAGAACTGTCCTCCTCTGCCTTTGCAATAATAGTACCACCTGTGGCAGCCATGTGAAGTTTAGTCATTTCAATTCTTTTTTCCAATGAGCAGGTGCATCCTTTAACTCCATCCCCTAGAATAGCCAATAGATGATGGTAAACTCTAGTGTAGTTGACCATAAATATATGACTGCAAAGGCTGCATAACCATTGCTTTGAACCACCTCTGTTTTTCCTCTTGTTTTGGGTGACCTTCTTGACAAATTGCAACAAGGGTTTCTTCACATTGATGGCATTGGAAACTGAGTTTTCATTTGACTCAAGCATGTATTTGGAGTTGGTCTCGTTTCAGATTGAGGAGATGGAGAAGAGCTGTCCATCTGGAATTATTGGGAGATTTGAACAATTCATAAAATGCTTAGAGAGTAAATTTTATAAAAGAAACTTAATATTAAATAACTAAGTAATAATTATTATTAATTAATTTCTGAAATAAAAAATGTAAATATGTGCTCCACGGCTTAGTGCTAGAGTGAAGTTGAAGTTGAACAGGCCACGAAGGAACATACCCTATGTGTGCTTGTGCGCTGTAGCCTGTGACTGCTGACATTGAACAGAGGAGAAACCCAACTCGAATGGTGCATTATAGGTTGTGACTACCGGTGGCGAATAGAGGAGAAGAGCTGTAACTTGTGAGTGTCGGTGGCGAACAGAGGAGAAGCCCGCTGGTTTCTGTAGGAGAAGCCCCCTGGTTTTCTGTAGGAGAAGCCCGCTAGTGCACCTGTACTTGTGAGTGACAATGATAATCAAAAGAGAGGCCAAGAGTGAGGAGAATAATGGAAGAGCCGACAGGTAGGGTTTACAATTAGGTGTGGGAGGTTTAGATTTTAGGTGGATGTAGGTTTTTTTTTAAAGCTTAAACCGCGGGTGGGGTTGGGGGATGGTTGACTGTCCCCGATTTTTTTGAGGGATGGCGGAATCGTACCCTAAATGTTTTGCATTTTTTTGAGGGATGAATTGGGAATGATTTAGAAGTCCCCGCGTCCCTGACTGTTTTGGAACATTCCCAAGCTGTTTTTAAGTCCTCGGAATGTCAGAATGTAGGGTACGGGGGTTTTTTCATTGGGGATAGGTCCTCGTGCAACATAGCTCAAAAGCAACTCTTTATTGTGTTACTGCCCAAACTTGCAGCCTTTGTTGAGGTGCTAATGGGGATAAGTACAACATTGGAAACGTACCACTGTCACTTTAGCACCATTTCCCCTTCACTTTAGGCCAGCTCCTTGAAGCCATGGGGGGTATCCCAATCCTCGGAAACAAACCTGTATAGTACTTTTTGGTAGCTCATGATATGGTTCACTTAAAACTATACACCTCAATATATGGTTAGATAAATCAGTGCCAATGAAGTAGCCAAATTCCTTGAGAATATTCAACTAAGAACTAGGGAAATAACTACTGCAATATAAAGAGGGTTAGGAGCTAATTAATTAAGTGCTGACATTTGAAATAAATATGCTACAACAAAAATATAAATCAACACAATGATGTCACTCTTTGGATGAAAATACAAGTACCTTTTGCTGCATAAGAGTGAGATCTAATCACATAAACCAAGAACAAATGATATACCTGAATTACCTCTTGATTATATGCTACAAATTGGACCAACTTGCTGCTATCCACAAATTTCAGAATCTGATATATGATAGAAAACACAGAAAATGCAGATTTTGGGTGAGGAAATACACTCCAAAAGTGCCTAACAACACTTGTAACGATAAACCTTGGGTACTCCAGCTAGGGAAATGAATAAACTATTCTAAAACAGCCCAACAATGATTGATTGCAAATAGAAATGAATAATAACCATGCAATTAACTCAAACTTGCAAATAGAGGTGGTGAATCCCCTCAGGGTTTCACCAATTCTGATTTTTATTTCTGTAATTTAATTTCTAGAATTAGTAAATACCTTAAATCAACGCACAAGATGTTAGATAAAACCTTTAAGCACGAATTTGTGGGGCTGCTTTTCCCTTTTAGGGTTAAAGATCAACAATTTAGCGTAAACCCTTGGACAAAAATGTCTAGAAAATGAGAATAAACCGTTAACTTTACAGTAGACAATGAATAAATATTTTTTGACAGTATGTCTTTTATATTTTTTATGATATAAAAGAAAATAATTGAATTTTTCGGGTTTTTGTGGTTGGTTGTTGGGTGTTAAGCTCAGTGCCTTGTCTCCACTTAGGGCTTATGGGGTCAAGAAGTATGCCCCTCTAAGAATTGGTTATTCAATGTTTATGGATTAGAGAGGAAGACTAGTGTCTCAAGGCTAGTAGTCTCTTGTCTAATCAAGACAAACCATGAAAACCAAGGTCCTACAAGAAGTGTTTCATCAAGGGAATAACCTTCACCAACAAGATCAATAAAATACTTGAAAAAATGCTTAAAACTCTTGCCAAGGAGTATAAAACTAATCAAGACAAGAGATAAGTACTTACCAAATCATTTTAAGGAAGATGAAAGAGATACAAACCCTAGACGTCCTCCTTCCAAGTAGTTGTGCAACTCCGCAATGGATTGATCTTGCTAGTTTTAGTAGAATCTTGAACATTCACAATAGTCTTTGAAGAAAGAAGAATAACCAAGAAAGAAAAAACTCCAAGAATTGACACCAAGAAACACCAAGTAAAAGATCTTCTATTAATGGCTTGAAATAATCTCCTACAATTTTGAATAAGATGAGTGCCTTTATTTATAGATGAGGCTCACAACTCCTTCCCATTCTTTATTCCCTAAAATTTGGTTAAGGAATCAAAGAAAAAGTGACTTGTCATCCACACAACTTGGAGACTAAGTCAAAAACACAATTAAATGATACTTTACATGTTTGAAACCCTCACAAAGGGACGACATTGACCTTCTAAGAGGGCTGGTTTGGTTTTAGGGTACAATGTTCCACTTGAAATTGACTTTGGGGGCCTCAAAATGTGGCAAGGAATATTCCTTGGCCACCCTAGCTCCAACGTTCACCTCTATAAGAGGGAACGACCTCTCCCGAACTCAAAGTAAACCCTTCTAAGGTGGACAACTTCTTCAATTTGGTCATCAAGTCAATAAAGAGTGGTCTAAACTCCATCCACATCATTAAGGGTGAGTGCCATGTCATCTCCTCAAAGTGTAACGTCACTTAAGTGACCTCCACATCATCCAAGTGGCTTAAATAAAACCCCACGACTATCATTAAGTGCCCCAAGTAAGGTCGCCCCCCTTTAGTGAGAAAAAACACTTTAAAAAAGTGCTAAAGGACGGGGGTGTACTAGCATCTGACACATGGAAAGTGTAGAGAGCGTCCACGTGGATGTAAATAGCTTGTCCATGCCTTAGAGATGTGACCAATGCCTCGAAATTTGTGAGATTACCTCGATAAATGTGAAATTGGATAATCATGTGCATAATCATCTCCAAGGGCCCAAGGCCCATGACCAAAGTGTGGTACACACATAAGAAAGAGAGGGTCCATGTGAGGCAAAGTAGGTTTGTTAAACCATGGGTGTGACAACCCTTACAAAGTGCAATCACCTTTTACATAGCAAAAGAATAAGTGAATGGTTAGGGCCCCGTAAATCATTGTTAGCACAAATTTCTACCCTCCAAATTGAGCTGATAAACCTGTTATGAAAGCGGTAAAAACTTGGCTAATTGTAGGAGAAAAATCCCAAATTGTCACGGACTAAACCCCTCTCCATTTGGGCTAGTGCTTGCTAGCCTCTGGGGGGAGTCCCTAGGCACACTGAAGCACCTTGCTGCTGTCTTCAAGTCTGATTTCTGCGTGTAAAACCTAAAAAACAGCTGCTGTTTGTCTTGGACAACGTGTAAAAGCGGTCCAAAACGATGAGGAAAAGTGATATTTTTCGCTTGGAGGGAACCTGCAAGGTTAGCACAATGATAATAGTCTAGAAATAGAGAAGAAAACCATTCAAGGATCGAAATAATCACAATAAACAGTTCAGGAAATGACAAATCAGATCACAAATTTACCATAGTACCACCAAGAAAAGAGGTTTGAAGACAAACACACACTTCTTTATCGATTAGGCTTACAAGAGAGTTGATTGCGCCACACTTGGCAAGTCTACAACTGGTACAATGACTACTTTGCTCAGAGAAGAGCCACTAGACTAGAGAAAAAAAGAGAGGAGAATGAGAAAGACACTATGCTGCTGCTGCGACGAATCCACCAGTAACCAATGAAAACCATCCAATATATAGGAGAGGAGTGTGAATAAAATAGGAGTTAATGCGCATGAGGGAATAAGTGTGAGTGAGAAATTTAGGAATTAATGCGCATGAGGGAATGGAAAGAGAGTTAACTCATGTGAAGAATAGGAGACTTAACACATGGGGGAATAAATTAGGAATTAAATGCATGTTTAAATGCTAAATTTGGCCAAGTAATGAGTGAATTTTAACCAAGGGAAAATTTGTCCTATTTTTTAGGGATTTTCCTAAATTTTAGGAAATTTGCGTTTAAAAGAAAATTAAGAGGAATTTGAGGAAATTAATGCATGGAAAGTCAAGATATGTCGAGTGAGGAAAAATTAGTGAGAAAATGAAGCCTTGTTTGGGGAATTTCGTCCTATTTTTTAGGGATTTCCTATTTTTTAGGAAATTGCTGTTTAAACTCAACTAAAGACAAATTTTATGGAGTTGATGTATGGAAAGTGGAGAGGTGATTATACGGAGGAATATACGGCTAAATTTAGGCCTAGTTATGCGACTCCCTTATCTCAATTTAATTTATTTATTATATGCTCAAGTCTTGGGAAAATGCGCCCTATGCTAGGTGGATGCCACATCACTCTGTAGATCTGCCACATGTCGACCTGTGAGGGTGCCACTTGGCACTGCATGGATGATGACCATACTGCTAAATATAGA
>ML789283.1:321458-339419 GCA_009831015.1 Picea engelmannii
CATCCACATCCTGAAAGGAAGAAGTTGGAATCTTCAAGGCATGGAATCTATAGAAAGCTCCATGAACCCAAGAGCCAAAGAGAAACATGAGGAAGAACATGAAGATTCCAAGAGAGAAAGAAAAGCCAGAACAACCAGTCATTATATCGAGAATCACAAGACTACTAGCTTGATCTGAACCTTCTAGAAGCAATCAAGCAGAAGAAATGAAAGTTGTGATGAAGAACAGTGTATGGAAGACTTATGAATGAAAGCATTGTGAGATCCAGAACCAAAGGTTCTCCCAGATGGAGGGAGAGGACTATGATGATAGCTTGTTCCAGAGATACCTCTACATGAGCCATTATATATTCTGCAATATCCATGGGTTGGAGTTTACATCAGATAAATGTAAGGAATGTTCTCAGAATAATTGAACAAGAAGTGTATGTAGAGCAACCTCAAGGTTTTGAGGTATACTAGAAAGAGAGTCTTGTATGCAGATGGAAGAAGATCTTATACGGATTCAAACAACTTGGTGCAGAGCCTCCAATGCACAACAAAAGCGTGGTGAAAACTTTCTATAACATAGATATTGTATCAGAATGGTTACTCAGAAGCTCAGGATGATGGATTGCTAATCCATGACAAACTCTCATGATGGCAGAAGAAGTACCACTTGGATATGTTCCAGTTTGACCCTTGCCACGATGTTATGAGCTAGCAGGAAACAAAAGAGATGAATCCAACAATGATATACTATATTGATCAGAGCTATATGAAGCTTTCAGAGAAAACCAGTGTTTCGGAAAGACCAAAGTACATTGGGATCAAGCATTACATTCTCCGTGATGAGGTCCAGACTCCAGAAAGGAGAAGTGGTTCTCCAATATATCTCCACAGATGAGCAGATAAGCAGATATTTTTGGTAAAGCCTCTATCCAAGATGAAAGAGTTTGCATACTCAGAAACAAGATGGAGCTCGTGGAGATGACTTCCTTATTGAAAAGGGAAGAAATGACTCCCTTTGGGAGGGAGCACTGATGTGTTATTGATTTATGGACAGTAATTTTTCAGTTCGAAAAATGGTCGAGGATGAGGAGTTCCCTTTCCAATTCGGAAAGTGGTTTGAGATTTCTGACGGACAGGCATTTTCCAGTTCGAAAAATGGTCCAGATCGAACGGTCATTTTCGTAATGAAAATGGTTCGATGGATTGCTGATGTACCATAGACAACGATTCCCCTTGTGGCCAGTGTGGGGGAATGGTCTAGGACAGTCTCTCTTCTTAACGGTCACTCTCAGTAGTGGTCAAGAAGACTGGTTCACCTCTCCGGACAGTCATTCTTTCGAAGCTCACAATTGTGAGCAGTTTCGAAGAATGGTCCGTTTTGGAGGTTGGTGCAGGACAGTCATTTCCTTAGGAAATGGTCCGGACAGTCATTCCCTAGGGCAGATTCATTCTCTCTAGGTTGCACTTTGTTTAGTGTCGGAGGAATGGCCCAGATAGGTGAATGGTCCAGGTTCAACAATCAGGGACAGACATTCCCTAGGGCAGACTCATTCTCTCCAAGTTGCACTTTGTTTAGTGCCGGAGGAATAGCCCAAATAGGTGAATGGTCCAGGCTTAGAAATCAGAATAGTTATTCTTCTATGCTTGAGAAGAATAGTCCAGTAGCTCATGATTGATGTTCTACCTTCTGAGGGGCAGATGCTCTTCCAGATCTCACAAATGTGAGTGGAAGAATGGCCCAGATGATTCAGTTTATATCATGACATTGTTTTTCTGTGCAGGTTGATATCAGATGATATGATTGCTATGGAAACTGTATGTCTCTGGACAGTAGATGTATGCTACTGTGGTGGATGGGTTCCACTGATTGTGACTATATGTCATTGATCAAGTAGTTGTGTGCTACTTGGTGTGGTAGTGTACCACTGGATTTTAGTTGTGTACTACTATGGATAGACATAGTTGTGTTCTATTGAATGACATTGTTCTGATTGCTTTGTAAACTATCAGAAGTATTGAAAATGATTATCAGCTAGATGGATGATCAGTTTACCGATGGACAGAGATTCTCCAGATGGAAAATGGTCCAGAACATCTATTCTTCTAGGACATATGCCCGGATTAGAAGAATGGCTCTTGAATCACTCCTTGGAGTGAGTGACTTATTCAACATCATGTCTGATTACTCAGATGGAGTATGGTTTCGAGAGATGATGCAGTTGATGTTGTCAGATGACACTGATAGTGATGATGGTGCTCATGATCTAATAATGAGATAGTCTATACACTATGATGATGCTACCGGTTGAATGGTATGTTTGTGCTCAAGACCATTGCCTTCAATACCTCCCTAGCTAGGAGGGAGTGTTGATATTATGGTAGTTGTGGGAGGTATTTACCTCCACGTGTAAACCTGACAAGAATAGAATATTCCGGGAAGCAAGAAGAAACCCTAAATAATTGATTAAGAACCCTAGAAGACAAGTCGGCTCAAGAGAATGATTTGTATTAGGTTATTAGCTTCCAAGAGAAGAAGTTGGCTAAAGGAAATGTTATATACTAAGTACTTAACACCCAGAATGAGAAGTCGGCCCAGGCAGTCTGGCAGAAACAGTATAAATATAGGAGGCCAGTCTTCATTTTGGCCAGTATTCTCAAAACTGCAGAAGTACACTTGTGCGCACTGCAGTTGGCCAGTTTGTGTACAAGTCTTGGGAGCAGCTGCTGCCGACAGTTCTGCAATCTGCATTTTCGGTTTTTCTGGGTTGGACTCTCTGATCAACTTTTGTTATTCTTGCTTGGTGCACTATCCTTGGAGAGAGGTGCGCCACCTTTGTTTGGCTATTAAGCCTAGGGTTTGCTTCCAGAATCATTCTCTGTCAAGGTTAAGGTGCTTGGGGGTGGCTTCGACCTATGGTTGGGTGACGATATTGCTATATTGTCTATGGTTAAACGAGCACATCCATTATATTCTAACAGTTCTGTCTAGTGTTCACTGCTGATATGTTTTATGTTTGTTGTTGGTGTGTTTTAATGGTATTTGGTTCAAAATTTTCGTCAAACAATTTGGTTAAGATATTTTGTCAAATAGTTTTACAACAATTCCATATCACACTTGGCACACAAATGGGGATTCACTTTATTCAATACCAAATAAACAACAATACATATGATGGAAGTGATTACAAACTCAACCAAACTCTTATAACAGTGGTAAAATCAACAACACAATTAGATCTCTTTATTATTCTAACCTGTAGGTGACCTACTTGGACAACAAATAGAAAATGACAGCTCGGTCCCTTACACAATTACACCAGGAGTCAACAATCTGATATGTAGATGATAACAATATCCAATGAAGAAGAGATCAAATCTAGCCTTGTGCTATTCCCAAGGAAACTCGTCCTCTTGCACCCTCCACAACAACACTCTCGAACTGTCAGAACTATATAGCCTATAATAATAATACTATGGCCCTCCTGGAGGTTTCCACAATCAACAATAAAGATGGCATTGCTCCCTTATGATGCCCACGGCTTGTAACAATTGCTACAACCCCTTTGAGATGTCCATGACCTGTTATAATGGGTATAACCCCTTCCTTAAACCCACACTTGTAAATATTTGGCAGAGACACTTATTGGAATCCTCACGGCCTGGTATTAGGTAGAACGACCCTCTTTTAATGGTTGTTACAACCTCTCTGCTAAGCTTCAACGACCTGTAAACAATGGAGGCGACCTCTCTCTAAGGCTACACAAGCTGTAATGATGAATATAGCCTTCCCCAAGGCTGCCACGAGCTACAAATAGGGTACGACCCTCTTCTTGAAACCCCCACAATTGCAGATAAATAATTCAGCCTCTTCCTTCCACCCACACGACCTGCAAATGGTGATAATTTTAGAAGTTATAGTTATCTTCTTTAACATTTATTAACAATTGCATGTAATAGGATCACTGAAAGATAAACAATCACAGAACACAAGATATATCCTGGGAAACCCTCGTGGGGGAGAAAACCCAACAACCAATTTTTCAGTATAGATTCCTTCAACCAATACAATGTCACGTTTGTAATGTCCCGTTTTTCCTAGGCAGTCGGGATACCGTGATGGTTTATACAGTTTCCCGTAAACCATTAGACGAATGAGTTAGGGAAATGATATTGGTAAAGTCACTTTCAAATTATAAAGTGAAAACTTAGGAAAAGTGAGTTTATTAATATTAAACCCCTCTTTGAGGGTATTTCTCTCCAAATAATGATTAAATGAATATTTTAATGGAGAAAAGGAAAAGTGAATGAATAAAAAGGACGATTGAAGGGGAAAAGGGATTATCGACTAATCATTAAAAAATGGAGTTTGGGAGAAGAGCTCGGTGAGCAAACGAGGGTTTCAGCTGGAAACCCATTCGGCACCTCGGATTCGGCAGTGAAACTATTTGCCCTAGCCGTGGAATCTCGGATTCGGTAGTGAAACTATCTGCCCAAGCTGTGGAATTGGAGAAGCCATTCAGGGTTCTCATTTGCAGGTATTGGCCTTGTGTTTTCGAAGAAATTTATTGGAAACAACTTCATTTTCTGATCTGAGAGGAAAGAGGGCATAATTCTCTTGGCACGAGTGGAGGTTTTGAGCGTTTTCTCATTGAGCTGGACACATCATCTATTGTTCTACTGTGTATGGTGAATTGGGGCCGAGTTTGCATCTATCCAAGTCGTGGAACCATTGGCTGGGGCGTGATCTCTGCTGGCTGTCTTCTAACTGCTGCGTGCTACCTCTGCTGGCTGTTATCTTTCCATTACCAGAGCTGCGTGTGCCTTCATTGCTGCGTGGGGGTGTCAAGACGAGGAGTTGCTGGTCGATTCCCTTGCTGCTGGTTGATTTCCTTTGGGCTGCGTGTTCAATTTCTGCTGGGCGAGTTCATCCTTCCCTGTGGCTGCGTGTAGCATTGTTGCTGTGTGAAGAAAAGGGATCATTGCTGGTCGCCCCTTCCTTGCTGGCTGAACCCTGCGTGCAAAGAAGGATACCACGATTTGGAGCTGCCAAATCGTATTAAACCCAAACAACAAAACGTCCAACACATGGGTCGACCTCCTTGACAAAGTGTATGGACAGTTTGATTATTTCCTTGTGGCTGAGTGAACAGTGAAGCTTCCAGCTTTCTACAACAGTCATCTATATCATTGTAAGAGGTATTCCTACCTCGTTTTGGTTGTCATTGGCTCAGTATTATTTTCAATAAAATACAATCAAGAATTTGCCAAAAATTGTTCATTAAAATGTGAATGTCTTTCATTATCTTTATGGGTTTTGCTTAATGTCAAATCACTACTCTTGGTACTTCATTGGGGAGCTATAAGGGTTTAGAAAACCAATAAATGACAAACAAAATCAAGGAACATATCGCTGTCCGATCAAATCTTCACCTACAGCCATAAACTCAGAGGCATACCAACTGTTTGACGAAAGTCCAACATCAAATTCAAGGGGTTTTTACAATTTTTCCAACTTAGAATATTTCAGTGGTATTAGAGCATGTTCTTGGCTAGCTGTGGGCGACATTGATGACTGAGGAAGGGCGGTAGAACATCACTTATAAGCGCAGGAGGTATAGAAGCGTAGAGGGCAGAGAAGAAGACATGGAGGGCACTCCAGGAAACAATGCAAATCTGCTAGAGGACAGAGAGGATGGTTTGATCAGAGGGCTTATGAAAGCCTTACAGGATATCGCAGAGGGCCAGAGAGAGACTCGAGAGTTCATGGGCAGAATCACAGGTTATGCTCTAGGGAGCAAGCATGGTGAAGAAAGGGGGGAGAGCAGCAAGAGAGGGCAGATGGAAGATGGGGAAAACACACACAGACCTCATGTTGAGGTGATCGCTTCCAGGACCAACCCTCAGAACCATCCTCACGACTACAGTGAGATTCCTAGATCTACCATGCCCAAGTTCTTAGGACCAATGGAGGTAGGTACAGGAGGGTAGGTAGAGCAGGACGAGCCCTTAGCAGCTTATTTCCAGGAGTATAAGGCCATGGATCCAGATTTGAGAGAAGTTTTGACTTTTGCCGAGTTTTGTAGCTTCAAGGGGAGAAACAGGCCGAGGTTCTTCAACAGGGGTCCCATGCAGAGCTACAAGTTACAGCGCACAGTGGGCAAGCTCACTTTACCATACTTCGATGGGACGTCGAAGTGCACTGCACAAGCTTGGGTGCAGAAGCTCGACACCTACTTCCAGCTGAACCCCATGGCAGAGACTGATGCCATTAAGTTGGCGACATTGCACTTGGAGGGTGAGGCACAGGACTGGTGGTACCACGGGATGACCATTCTGGGTCATGCCCACATTGTCACCTATGCTGAGTTCACAGGTAGACTGGTGCACCGATTTGACAGACGAGATCCTGAGATGTCTTTTAGAGGCTTGGCATAGTTGAAACAGACTGGGTCGGCAGATGCATATATATCAGATTTCTAGAGGATATCAGTGATGGTCATCGATATCTCCGAGGCCCGTTTGGTGATGCTGTTCACAGAGGGGCTAACCGAGCCACTTCGAGGATGGGTGAAGGCTTACAAGCCTACTTCACTACAGGATGCAGTTAGCAGGGCTAGAGACTTACAGGAGTCCGTACCTAAGCCCAAGTTCACCTCGAGACCGAACTTCCCCACGAAGTTCGATAACAGGACACCACCACAGAGGGATGGCACAGGACAGCAGCAGAGAGACTGGGCAGGATAGCTACAGAGGGATTGGACAGGCAGGAACAGGATGGATGATGCTACCAGGCAGGATCTCAGGAGGAGGAAGCTGTGTTTCAGTTGCCAGGAACCATGGGTACCGGGTCACAGGTGTGCAGGCAAGGCCAAGGCACACTACATAGAGGTGTTTTCTGATAGCGGGGATGATGAGGAAGAAGAGGAACAGGGACAGGAGGATTCGCCGACAGCAGAGGCAGAGCAGGCATCGATGGAAACACAAGGGGTTATAGCATCACTCTCCGGCATACCCAGATTTCACACCTTCAGGATGAGGGGAGGAGTGTAGGGACATCGAGTGACAGTTTTGGTCGATGGTGGGGCATCCCACAACTTTATAGACTCTTCGTTAGTGGAACGGAAAAGCATTGCCGCTGAGTCTTTTGAGGGTTTCTCAGTGGTCATACCGGGGGAGACACACTAGACTGCACCAGGTATGTTCCACGGATGACATTGAACCTGGGAAACTACATGCTCACCGATGATTTCTACGTGGTAAAGATACCTGACACCAATGTGGTGCTTGGAGGTCAGTGGCTATACTCCCTAGGGAGGTACTCCACTAACTACCAGACTATGGAGATGGAGTTCCAGGGTCAGGACGGCAAGAGAGTGGTTCTCCGGGGCATGAATACGTATCCTCCTAAGGTCGTAACCGCAAAGAAGATGGAGGCAGTGATGAGACAGGATGACATTGCACGGGTTGCGGAGTTTCATATTTCAGTACAGAGGTCCAAGGGCGGGGAGCCCAATTGTCCGAGAGAGATACATGACTTGTTTCGGGTATTTTGGGAGCATAATGTCTTTGGTAATGTACCTCCAGGTAGGCCTCCCGACAGGGGATTCGAGTACATCAGTAAGTTGGAGGAGGGTATTGGAGCAGTGATTACCACTCCATATAGGCACCCCAGGGCCTATAGAGACGAGTTAGAGAAGCATCTCCAGGAGTGCGGAGTTCGCCAGGGGAATGAGGTGGAGCACACGCATTCAGCCGGATCATTACAACCTTTACCCATTCACGATCAGGGGTGGGAAGGCATCCCCAGGGATTTCATCACCAGGTTACTGAAGATGTAAGGGAAGGATTGCATCTATGTCACGGTGGACCGACTCACCAAGCTTGCCCACTTCTCCACCATTCCTTTAGACTACTCAGCAGCGCAGGTGATCGAGTTATCTTTTAGGGAGATGTTCCATTTACATGGGTGGCCTAAAGCCATCGTCAGTGGCAGGGACGACATATTCACGGAAAGTTTCTGGCAGGGGTTTTCTAGGTTGGTATGTACCAAGCCGACCTCGAGTACTAGTTACCACCCACCGATGGGCGGACAGATTGAGTTTGGGAACACTTGGGTGGAAGGGTATTTGCGGAACTTCATCGCAGGACAACGAAGTACTTGGGTGATATGGTTACATCTCGGGAAGTACTGTTATCCCACCACCTTTCACATGTCTGTCGATATGACCCCTTTTCGGGCGCTATACGGCTATGAGGTCTTGATCCTTGCAGACATAGCATGCGACGACTGTAGAGTTCCTCAGGTTCGAGGTTGGTTACAGGACAGCCAGGACATCCTGAGAGCACTGAAGGAGAACCTGAGGGTGGGCCAGAGTCAACGGAAGATGTATGGGAACAGGTACAGGACGGAGGGCACTTTTGAGGAGGTTGTTTCACAGGAGTTACCCCATTGGGATGATGAGGGGCGGTGGGCCACAAGCCCCGAAGAGATCCTGCAGGTTCGAGGATGGAAATTCCATGATAAGGCAGTCAGGGAGTACTTGGTAAAATGGCAGGGTCTATCTGCGGAGGATGCTACTGGGGAAAACGAACAGGTGTTGTAGTTTTCGGGTTTGAAGTTGCTTGAGGACAAGCAAATTTGGGCAGGGAGGACTGTAATGTCCCGTTTTTCCTAGGCAGTCGGGATACCGTGATGGTTTATACAGTTTCCCATAAACCATTAGACGGATGAGTTAGGGAAATGATATTGGTAATGTCACTTTCAAATTATAAAGTGAAAACTTAGGAAAAGTGAGTTTATTAATATTAAACCCCTCTTTGAGGGTATTTCTCTCCAATTAATGATTAAATGAATATTTTAATGGAGAAAAGGAAAAGTGAATGAATAAAAAGGACGATTGAAGGGGAAAAGGGATTATCGACTAATCATTAAAAAATGGAGTTTGGGAGAAGAGCTCGGTGAGCAAACGAGGGTTTCAGCTGGAAACCCATTCGGCACCTCGGATTCGGCAGTGAAACTATCTGCCCTAGCCGTGGAATCTCGGATTCGGCAGTGAAACTATCTGCCCAAGCCGTGGAATTGGAGAAGCCATTCAGGGTTCTCATTTGCAGGTATTGGCCTTGTGTTTTCGAAGAAATTTATTGGAGACAACGTCATTTTCTGATCTGAGAGGAAAGAGGGCATAATTCTCTTGGCACGAGTGGAGGTTTTGAGCGTTTTCTCATTGAGCTGGACACATCATCTATTGTTCTATTGTGTATGGTGAATTGGGGCCGAGTTTGCATCTATCCAAGTCGTGGAACCATTGGTTGGGGCGTGATCTATGCTGGCTGTCTTCTAACTGCTGCGTGCTACCTCTGCTGGCTGTTATCTTTCCATTACCAGAGTTGCGTGTGCCTTCATTGCTGCGTGGGGGTGTCAAGACGAGGAGTTGCTGGTCGATTCCCTTGCTGCTGGTCGATTTCCTTTGGGCTGCGTGTTCAATTTCTGCTGGGCGAGTTCATCCTTCCCTGTGGCTGCGTGTAGCATTGTTGCTGTGTGAAGAAAAGGGATCATTGCTGGTCGCCCCTTCCTTGCTGGCTGAACCTTGCGTGCAAAGAAGGATACCACGATTTGGAGCTGCCAAATCGTATTAAACCCAAACAACAAAACGTCCAACACATGGGTCGACCTCCTTGACAAAGTGTATGGACAGTTTGATTATTTCCTTGTGGCTGAGTGAACGGTGAAGCTTCCAGCTTTCTACAACAGTCATCTATATCATTGTAAGAGGTATTCCTACCTTGTTTTGGTTGTCATTGGCTCAGTATTATTTTCAATAAAATACATCAAGAATTTGCCAAAAATTGTTCATTAAAATGTGAATGTCTTTCATTATCTTTATGGGTTTTGCTTAATGTCAAATCACTACTCTTGGTACTTCATTGGGGAGCTATAAGGGTTTAGAAAACCAATAAACGACAAACGAAATCAAGGAACATATCGCTGTCCGATCAAATCTTCACCTACAGCCATAAACTCAGAGGCATACCAACTGTTTGACGAAAGTCCAACATCAAATTCAAGGGGTTTTTACAATTTTTCCAACTTAGAATATTTCAACGTTATAGCTCTCCACAAATAGACCAAGACCAAGATACCAAAGATTAAGAAACCAAGACCTCCTGCGCGAGACCTCCTTTGCTATGCTCCAAATACACAAGAGAAGGCGATTTGTGTGTGTATACAAATGAGAGGAACTTGACCTCTATTTATACACATAACTTGACTACCGAAAAGATGCAACCCTAAGAGGGGCCGTTTTGACTTTTACAATAAGGATAACAATAAAATAATAATTTATTTTGAGCCGATTTATACAATAAGATTACAATAACCTTCTCGAGGTTTGACCAATACAAATACAAAAGAATATCTTCCGTAGTTACATCAAAATATCAACACTCCCTCTTAACTAGGAAGGTATTCTTTGTTGCCACATGAGCTCATGACCATTGACTGTTGAACATATGAATCTATACATCATTGGATATCCATAGTACAACATGACTTCACAACCAATGCATCCAAGGCCCGTGGGTAGATCTCAAATAGCTTCAACATGTCACCATGACATCCACTACCCTGCAATGCATCTGTACCTCATCATGTGCACCGCTGTGACTTCACAGCCAATGCATTCAAGGCCTATGGGTAGCTCTCAAATAGCTACAACATGTCCCCAGGACATCCACTACCCCGCAATGCATCTATACCTCGTCACTCCCTCTGAAGAGGGACCATGCCAAGCTTGTCCCTGAAGTGCTCGAACTTCGTCTTCGACAGTGGCTTGGTCAACACGTCCGCAACCTACTCCTCGACAACCATGTACTGGAGCCTCACTGCTCCCCTCTGCACCATATCCTTGATATAGTGATATTTGATCTCGATATGCTTCGACCTGTCATGGAACACCAGATTCTCTAACAACTTCACACAACTCTGGTTGTCACACCAAAAGCAGGTCGCCTCCAGTTTGAGACCAAATAACCTAGACAACAGCTTCCGAATCCACATTGCTTCTCTCAGTGCTGCCACATATTCAGCCTCAGCCATACTGAGTGCTACACATGACTGCTTCTTGCTGCTCCACGAAACCATACCGAAGCCTAGACTGAAGCAATATGCCGAAGTACTCTTCTGATCAGGAATACTACCGGCCCAATTTGAATCCGAATATCCATATAACCCGAAGTCACGGTCTCTCACATGCCTGAGACCATAATCCAATGCACCCTTAAGGTACCTTATCACATGTTTTGCTGCGACCAAATGAACCTGCTTGGGCTGCTCCATATACTGACTCAGGGTGTTCACAACAAAACATATATCCGATCTTGTGTTCGTTAAGTACATCAACGAACCCACCATCTGCATGTATAAAGTAACATCCACAGTCTCTAAATTCGTATTCTGCAACAACTTCAGATTTGATACCATAGGTGTAGCCATTGCCTTGCAATCCAACATCCCGAACCTCTTCAGGATTTCCACTGCATACTTCCCTTGATTCAGAAAGATCTCATCCTGTCTCTGCCATACCTCGAGACCCAAAAAGTAATGCATCATCCCGAGATCTTTCATCTCAAACTTAGCAGCCAGTTTTCTCTTACACTCTGAGATGAGCTTTTCCACACCTATTAGAAATATGTCATCCACATACAACAGTAGTATTATCGGACCATCATCCACAACCTTAAAGTAAAGGTTAGGATATGCACTGCTCTTTGTAAATCCTAAGCTCGTCAGATAACTGTCGATCCTGCCATACAATGCTCTGGGTGGCTGCTTTAATCCATATAAATCCTTCTTCAATCTGCACACATGTGTCTCCCTGTCATGTACCTTGAACCCTTATGGCTGCTCCACATATACTTCCTCTTTTATTTCACCATTCAAGAAGGTTGTCTTCACATCCATCTGATGCACCTTCCATTTCATTATTGCATCCAACGAAAGTATAGTCTTGATCGAGGTATATCTCGCCACGGGAGCAAATGTCTCCTCATAGTCAATGCCCTCCTTATGAGAGAGACATCTGAGGAGACCTTTGCACATGTCATCTAGTTTTGCCTGGATCTCTGGTAGTCTCGTCACCATCTTGCTCACACTCGGTAGAGCCTTGTAATGTAGGTGAGCAAATCTCCTATGCCATAATTCACTGGGATTCACAGTGTTATGAATTAATGCTGAATCTGATCACCCTTTCAATTTGTAGAGTCCTCCCTCTTGAACTCCAATCACCACAACATCATCAAAAGTCTTCCCTCTAGGCCACATAAAAACTTGTCCATCAACAAATGCAACTCTGTAACCCTTCTCATCCAATGCTGAAATCGAGAGAAAGTTCTTCTTCAATTCAGGAACACAGAGAACTTCCTTCATCTCATTGGCTTTCCTGAGTCTAACTTATAGGAGGCTTCTCTTACTCCTTTGGTCGGATACTGATAGTCATCTCCCAATTTCACCTTGTGCGGTGAATCCTTATGAGTAAGGTTAGACAGGGAGTCTTTATAACTTGTCATGTGCTTGGAAGCACCACTGTCCACCAACCAAATGTCACTTCCATGAGTGACAGTTCCTGTAAGGGCTAAGATAAGAACATACTCCTCATCACTTGATTCATCTTCCTTTGCAACCTTCTTGGGTGGTTCATCATCTTCAGCTGTATGAACATGATGCCTTTTACATCTGATATTTGGGTTATTTCTTTGGCCCTTTTGAAACTTCTTGGGTTAGGAGGGTTCTTTCTTGCTCTTTCCTTTTCTGGTGTGGGCGGCTAGGGATTGATCATCATCCGTCATCTTCTCTTCTCTTGCTGCCGTCCTTGCTTCTTCTTGGTTGCAATCTTCCCATAGCCTATTGAACTTGTGTAGCTTCCTTCTTGAGCATATCCTTGAATAAATGCATCCCATGACCTTGAGAGGCCATTGAAGGTGGTCATCACCATTTCTTCTCCATTCATTGTATCACCAATGGCTTCTATTTGCTCCTTGATCTGGTTCACTCTTGAGAAGTAAGCGTGGATGGTTTCTGAATTCTGCATCCTCACGTTCTTTAACTGAGTTCTCAGGGTTATTCTTTGGTTGATGTTGTTGCCTTCAAATAGTGGGGTTAATGCCTCCATCATTTCTTTTGGAGTGGATAATGAAGATATGTGATGAATAAGATGGTCCTTAATGGAGTTTGCAATAATCCTCTTTGCTTTGACCATATCCTTCTTGTGTTTTTCTTTAGCCTCATCTCCCTCTGGTTTTGAAACCTCTTCTTTATTGAACTTCTCTAGATCATGTTCTTCTAGGAGGAGGGATACTTTGTACCTCCAGGCTCTGAAGTTGTCATCTCCCTCCAACTTCTCATCAATCTTGGTTGCGGTAGTCATCCTGCCCCTAAATCACAAATTCTGGATTATGAAGATCTGATCTGTAATGGTCCCAAGCCAAGATGCCAGGAACATCACGTTTTGCATGAATTTTTAACTGTTTCTGGTTGTGGCATTTCGTCAAACACTTTGCTGATTTACTTATGTTGGGTATTTGCTTGCAGGTTGACTTCTTAAATTTGGCCTTAGGGTTTATATTCAATTATCACACATAGATCTGAAGATACAATCAATGGGAATACAAGATACACCAAATATGGAACCAATAGCAAAGTTCTGACCTATATTAATGTAAATAGCAAGAACATGATACAAGAGTGAAGCCGATCTGGAATGATCATCAGATGGATCCAATAAACATACTAAGAGCTGCTACAAAATGCTCCAATAAGAGACTACAAGCCTCCAAAGGCTGAATACACCATGAAGACCAGTACAAAAGAGATCTGTGCCGTGTGGAGTGCCAAACCCCCAACTGGATGGGTTACGCTCTGCAGAGTACCCTCAACAATTCGGCCCTGTAGCTAATGTCCTCCAAATGCTCCAATGAAGATGCCAAACTGTAGATCGACCCAACACAAGACACCTGGTAAAGTCTCCGATGGATTGGTGAAGAGATGGTCCACCAAATGAATAACCCTCTATTGAACTTGCGCCCCCTGGATGATTGAAACCCTAGATAATTCAGCCTCCCTCCTAGAGGCCTCTAAATGCTCCACAAAATCATTGAAATGATAGATCGGGGCCCGGTTACCTCACTGATGAAGTCCCAAGCGAAATAATGAAGATCTGAGCTATCAAATGACTGAAACCACTTTCTGAAGTGCGCCCCTCTCCTCCAATTCGTCCAATGCATCTAATAAATCAAATGGCACATAAAACTCCTTCGGAATGAACTAGATCTGATGGTCAAGACCCTGCAATGAAAACCCAGGTGCTAGAATACCCAGAAGCCCTTCCAATCTCATGGAACGAACTTCCCTCAATGAATGGTGCGCCCTCTCTCTTCCTGTACCTGTGGCTGGTGTAGAACTCTTCTGTAACTGAGTAGATCTGAAGTAGAATGGTGTGGGTGGAGTATTGCATCCTCGAGACCAAGCTTGGAACAAGATAGGTAGAATCTTTCACCATCGAATTGTTCTCTAGGGTTTGTTAAGTCAAAACCCTCAAAACCCCCAATGCATGGGCTCACTAGCTAGAAGCCAGATATCAAAAATGATAATCATACCTGAATGAGAGAATAGAGGTCCTTGCCTCTCCTTTATACTTCCTACTCACCTTGTCCCTCCAAAGTGACTTTTACTTTATTAATTATTAATTAATTAATTAAATCACATTAATTAATTAATTGACCTTTTTACCTCTGAAAAGCACCTTATCGCTCCTTGTGGCTTCCCTGGCCACTGAAAGTCACTTCTCATCATCCTATCCTGTAGTGTTGTTCCTCTCGATTCCAATGAGCTATCACACTAAGAGGTTCCTCCAAGTATTATGCCCAATATGACCTCCTTAGTGGATTTAATTAACCTATAGACCAAAATAACTCAAAATCATGGAAATCGTCGGAATGCAACGGAACCAAAGCCCAGTTGTGCGGAATGGATCATAATGATGAAATGAGATGAGTGATGCAAGCCGAACCCCAAAATATCCCTCAATTGTCACTGTACTCGCTATAATCTCCATTTGGCTACTCTGGGCACCATAACACTCTGTAATGTAATGATGTCCCAAGGTGGGGACATTACATGATCCAGGGAAAAGATGCGCTCCACTAGGGCACACTTGCTGGTGGTCTTGTTTTGTCCGACAACCACTCCTATCAAGAAAAACGTCTCCTTTTGTCTTCTAGATTTGCGAACTGTTTTCTATTCAGGCCTCCTTTGATACCATGTTATAATTTTAGAAGTTATAGTTATCTTCTTTAGCATTCATTAACAATTGCATATAATAGGATCACTGAAAGATAAACAATCACAGAACACAAGATATATCTTGGGAAACCCTCGTGGCTCATGATCCCCATGATGCAAACTATGTGTATAATCATAAATTTCTGAATCATACCTTTCTTCAAGTCCCTGCAAATCTGAATGCTCCTTGTGCTTGACCATCACAAGAGGCTCTTCCCTCAAATCACGAGTACCACTAACATCCTCATGTGTTATGGCTGCCATAGAAGACTGAGTTTTTGCTGTGGATGATGAAGAATGTGCCAAACTCAACTCCACACAAAGCTCATCAACCTGAATTTTTGATTCTTGAAGGGCCATTTGAGTGCTCTTCAAAGAATCCTTGGTAACCTTAAGCCCATGGGTAAGCTTATCAACTGCGTTTTCTTTCCTTTTCAATACATCAAAACAAATCTTATCAAGCATGAGAAGATGAAGGTGTAGGTAATTAGATTTCATTGCCAACAATGCTCTTCTGAGCGCCTGAAAATCTGCAAGGGAAAGTTCTCCTTCAAAATTCTTATGTGTCCCTGGAGCCCTCCAACGACATTTTGCCATCAACTTATGAGTATCATCATTACTAGCTGATTGGAAAACTTCATCATATGTGCTATCAACATGCCCATCATATGCACTGGTGTTATCGGCCTCATAGGATAGCTCTAATGATGTATTAAACGCTGTTGTTTTGTCAACCTCATTGCACACATCCTCAACATGAATAACCGCATGCTCTTCCAAGAAGTCATCCTGGGATTCTGTCAAACTTCCATCATGAGATGAGGCATTCACATCACCAACCACTTCAGATTTGAACTCATCTTCTTTCTTCCCAACTGATAAGTGAGGCTCCAACAACTCAGGATGCTCTAACAATGTTGTTAGATTCTTCTGATATCCTTGAAAAACTTGCAAAAATTCTGCCATGAGTTCTTGATTTATCTTCATCTCTCTTAAGCCATTGAATGCAAGCCTTGATACCAAGTTACCACTTCTGAAATTGAAAGGTATAGTGCTGGTGACTCTCGGAAACAATCTTAAAATATCTTTCACTGATTTCCCTCAGGCTAGTAGGATGCACAACTCTGATACCACTGTAATGTCCCCTCTTACTGCTGATATGATTTTATGTTTATTGCTGTTATATTTTGTGTTTACTGCTGGAGTGTTGTAGTGCTTATCTGATTTAAAACTTTCATTAAACAGTTCACAACATATAATGTCCCCATTTTTGGATTCCCTTACTCTGCAGTTGTAGATGACCTTATGGGTTTATGTCAGTTTGACCATAGGGGTAATTTGAGGTCAACAATGAGCTCAAGTGGTTTGGAGGAGTTATATGATTCTTTCAGAGGTCCGCTCATCATCTTTTATCATCGTGATCACTCTTGTGCAGTCAGTTTCGGTTCCAGAGCATTTCGACTATTGCCGTAAATTTGAGAGTATTAATGAGCATTATTTAATGGATTGCACTAAGGTTGTCATTTTAATAATTTATCTAAGAGGGGTACCTTGGTGTAATAGTTTGTTGAAACTGGGATGAAGAGCTCTAAATGTTGGAGAGGATAAAAAGTGACTTTTAGTACCTAAAAATGCTTTAAAGTCAAATAAATCACTTTTGGAGTAAAAGGGGTTAATAAATCAATAAAGTGATTTTACTAAAGTTAAATTAAAAATTCACTTTAGTGTAAAAGGGTAAAAGGGTCAGCAAAAGGGTGAACAGGGAAATATAAGAGGAACGAGGGCACCCTCTCTCATTATGCATATTGTTATTTTCTAAAAACAAAATTGAGAGAGCTCTTGTGGCTTTGGCTCTTGGGATGAAAAACCCTAGAGAGAAGATTGGGTTTGGTGGTGAAACTATCCATCCTAGTTGATCGTATCATCGTTGAGGGAAGATCACTTAGATCTTTCATTGTGCTTCATTGTGGCTGAGATTTCATCATTCGACGACTTGAGAAGGGCGAGTTTTAGCTTGTGGCTACGTTTTTGGTGTTGTGGGCAACGTTCTCTTAGCTTGGAGGCCGAGTTATCTATTGTTGGATGAGTTCTACACATGCTGGGTGTATTTCCTTGAATCTGGGCAGTGACTCTTGCTTGCTGGACCGAATCTATCATCCAAGAGGGCGTATTTACTTGGAGGAGGCCGATTTCCCATTGCTGGCTGAGTTACCTTGCTGTTGGGTCAATTTACAGGTCTGGGGGACTGAGATAACTATTGCTGGCTGAGTTTTCTCATTGCAGAGGTCGAGTTGACTGATATAGGGGCCGATTTCCTTGTGGGAGGTCGCCATCATTTGTGGTTGCTGTCCATTGCTGTTGGGAACAAGTTACTGCTGTTATGCAAGCTAAATACTGGCTGCTGTCATCTACAACCATATCCATTTAAATAACTACAGAAACAGTCTACGAAAAAAATACTAGATTCCATATCATTACTGCTGTACTGTTTGCTCATGTTTTCATTGTACTTTGGCTGTCATAAATTATTGTTGCAATAAATCAGATCAGATTTGGTGTCCTCTTGGTTCTTTGGCTGAGTTATTTGTGATAGCAAACATGCTGTTATAATTTATATATATTTTATGTAATTGTTT
>ML789284.1:0-42277 GCA_009831015.1 Picea engelmannii
TAACAAGTAGCATAGCATCCACAAGCACATCTTCTCCAAAAAGTCGGTTTAACTAGCCATCCATAGCATTTTTCATAAGAGAGAATGTAGAAGTAGACAAGTAGTGATGTATCTCCACAAGTAGCAATGATTTACAAGTGATAAGTGCTTCTCTTATTTATATGAGAAATCTAGCACTCTTCTCACACTATAGAAGCCCTAAAGACATAAAAGAATGCTTTTATCTCTCACAAGCCCTAGAGATAAGGCAACAATACATATAAAATACATCATACATCAGTGGATAGGTCACTAAGACCCCCAACGATGCCTCCAAGATGAAATAAAGTAGCTCAAACACTAAATTGTCCCTCATAAATGTGCTTTGAAGCTCACACGTGTGGCATATATGGCCTTGTGAGGTGGATGACTCACTCCAAAATGATGTCTAGGGGCTTAAAAGTGAAACGTTGCCATGAAAGGTGTTCGACCACATAGGGTATTCCAACACAGGATGAACACCTTCAGTAACCAGTCACACAAACAGATTAGAGATCAACACATCGATGTTTTTACGTGGTAAAACCTCAATGGGGAAACATCTACGGCCCTAGCCAACATGACCACTTGAGGTAATTTATTAATGCAAACGAAAAATATTACAAGAGAGTTTCTTACAATCAATCATCGACAAATGACCCTCCATGCTCTTTAAATAGAGATCATGGACCAATTGAGCATTAAGCCACGGATCAACGTAACCATTAAAATCGAGGAGAATATGAGCTTTTGGATCACTCTATGTCTAGAGCATATCGTGACCCTCTGATTACATAATTACAAATGTATACTAAAGAAACACACTTTTACCTAAAGACACTTTAGACCAAGTTGATCTTAACTAACTCCCAAGTGTCTAAATATCCTAACATCCCCCCTTAAGAACAACTTGGCAACTTGGGATAGGATTGAAGGATTTACAAAGGTGACACCATAGGAGAAAGAAGGAGGCATTAGAGCCTACCCCCTTAATGACAACTTCCTGAACTCCTAACATAGATTGATGTTTAGAAAATTTCGCTTTTGTAAGAGACTTTGTGAAAATGTGTGTAACTTGATCTTTTGTAGGGCAAAAGAGCACTTCAATAACTCGGTCGTGAATGAGATTTTTGATGAAGTGCATGTGTAGCACGATGTGTTTGCTGTGTTGATGTTGACTTTGATCTTTGAGGAGCTTGATGGCACTTTGATTGTTGCACCAGAGGGTGGTTGGATGCTGCTGCTGGAATCCAAACTCTGAAAGGATTTGTCGAAGCCACAAGGCTTCTTGACTTGCATTAACCGCTACTCAGTACTCTGTTTTTGTTGAAGAAAGAGCAATAGCCTATTGTTTCTTACAAGCCCAAGTGACAGGTCTAGAACCAAGCCTGAAAACATAACCTGCAGTAGACTTTCGATCATCAGGGTTGCCAACCCAATCCAAATCAATGAAACCAACAAACAAAGGAGTCCCCCCTGAACTGTAATGTATCCCAAACTGAATTGTACCCCAAACATACCAAAGTATCTTTTTAGTTGCTTTCTAATGGCTTTCATGGGGTGTTGCATATAAAGGACAATAAGACCAACAACAAAGGAAATATAAGGACGAGTATGAGTCAAATATAAGAGGCTACCAACTAACTGATGGTACAAAGTGGCATCAACTTTGGAAGTAGTACAAGTGGCAACAAGTTTGACTACAGACTGGAAGGGAGAAGGGGCTGGTTTAGAATCGCCCATGTGAAAGCGGCGAAGAAGGTCATAAGCATACTTAGACTGGGAAAGAAAAATTCCTTCCTTGGTTTGCAATACTTGGAGGCCAAGGAAATAATGCAAATAGCCTAAGTCTGTCATTTCAAATTTCCTTTTAAGGCTGGATTTCACATGGGTTAAAAGTTTAGGTTCACTACCAGGGAGTATAAGGTCATCGACATAAAGAACAAGAATTATGAGATGGCTTCCTACTTTCTTGGTATAGACATTAGGGTTAGAATGACATCTAGAAAAGCCAGTGTCAAGAAGAAAGTTGTCCATTTTGGCATACCAAGCACGAGGAGCTTGCTTAAGACCATAAATAGATTTCTTAAGGTGACAAACATGGTTGGAGTCATTCTGGACATAGCCAGGAGGTTGTTCCTTGTAGATTTCTTCTTGCAAATCCCCATGTAAGAAGGCAGATTTAACATCCATTTGATGAACCTCCCATTTATATGAGGCAACAAGGGCTAGAACAAGGCAGATGGAATTCATTTTGGTGACGGGGGCAAAGGTTTCATTATAGTCAATGCCTTCAACTTGAGAGAACCCTTTGGAAACTAATCAAGCCTTGTGTCTTTCAACACTTCCATCTGATGCATACTTAGTTTTACACACCCATTTAAATCTGACAAGTTTTTTTCCTTTCAGAAGAGGTACAAGATCCCAAGTATTGTTCGCCATCAAGGAATGATATTCTTCATTCATTGTTGTGTCCCAATCTGGATGGCCTGAAGCTTTTGCAAATATTTCTAGATCATGAGTCTCTGAAACTTGAGCCAAAAGAGAAGAGGCTTCTTGGAACTGTGAACATGTCCGATGCTGATCTAAAGGATCACCGATAAGATCACTAGCTGCTTCTTGTGTTGAACGGACCCATCTCAGAAGCGGTGGTGCTGGTGCAAGTTCATGTTCAATGGACTCATCTAGAGGAAGGTGAGCAGGAGGAGGTGGATTTTCATCCTCACTGTCATCATCTGAAGAAGAAGAAACTAGATTAGGAACAGAAGATGGCACAAATACGGAAGATGGCTCGTAGGCCGAAGATGGCACAAATGTCGAATTAGGCTCGTAGGCCAAGAGATTTTCATCAAATTTAACATCTCTTCTAATAATAATTTCATTGGAACGAGGTTGAAGAATTCTGTAACCTTTGACATCTTCAGAATATCCAACAAAAATACACTTCTCACTTTTAGGTTGTAAAGCTTTCATTTTCTCATCAGGGATGTGAGCCCATGCTATACTACCAAATACACATAAGTGGCTTACATCTGGCTTAATTTTAGTCCATGCTTCTTCCAGTGTTATATTTTTTAGAGCCTTTGTGGGAGTGCGATTTACTATATAATTTGCACAGTTGATGGCTTTCGCCCAATAATGAAGACTTAATCCTTTAGATTGGATCATACAATTAGCCATTTCCTTTAATGTGTGATTCTTTCTTTCAGCAACACCATTTTGTTGTTGTGTATATGGAACAGTATGTTGCATTTGAATGCCTTGTGTAATGCATCTTAACCTTTGAAGTTGATGTCCAAATTGTTTTTCTGCAAGAGCCTTGTAGGCCAAAAACTTGTCAAAAACTTCGCTTTTAAGTTTTAAGAAGTAAACCCAAGTGCGTTTGGAGAAGTCATCAATGAAAGTTAAGAAATCCTTACACCCAGAGAAAGAAGGAGAAGGAAGCGGACCACACAAATCACTGTGAATAAGTTGCAAAGGGGCCGAAGCGTGCCAAGAGGCACGCTTGTCAAAACTGTTCCGATGATGTTTGCCGAGAACACAACTGACACAAACACCATCTCTGCAATTAACAAGAGAAAGACCAATCACCATGTATTGATTACATAGTTGCTACAATGAGCGACAATTTAGATAACCAAACCACTCATGCCAAAGTTTGCTCAAGTTATTGCTATGAGCAACAAAAACTGATGGAAGAGACGATGACCCAAAGTTGTCAAACTTGTACAACCTGGTAATATCATCAACAATTTCAATTGTTGGGACATGCTTAGGATCTTTTAAATCCTTGATTACAATTTGGTGAGGTGAAAACTCTATGGTTTTACCTTCACCTAAATGAGTGATCTGATACACTGATAGAAGGTTGCAGGAAAAATTTGAAACACATAATACATTATTGAAATGACCATTATCTACTTGAATTGTTCCAGATCCTACAACACTAAGAGATCTATCATCACCAACAAATATTTGTTTGGTGTTACATTCATTTAGAGTAGAAAAATGCTTTATCCTTAGCCATATGATAAGATGCTCTAGAATCAATAAGCCACCCATCAGAAGAAGAAGTAGAAGTTGCATTGAAGGAGAAGCCAGAAGCAGAAAGTGCGTGTCCATGAGAAGAAGAAGAAGAAGTATCAATACTAATGTTGTGCTTCTTCATTGCTGTGTCTAAGGCTTCCATCTTTTTAAAACGTTTAGACTCCACATGACCATCTTTCTCACAAAAGTTACAATGTCTGTCAGTCTCAATGTTATTAGAACCTAAAACCGGACCAGATCAGTCGACCCCAAAAATGCGAAACTGGACTGGACCAAAAAAAAACCGGACTAAAAAACCGATCGACCAAAAACTACATAAAATATTCAAATTTCGAAAAAAAAACATATATATTTATGTGCATCATTACGAATCCAAAGATAGTAATTGAGGTCCATACCCTTCCAAGCAAAGATCCAGATCATAGGCCAATTCTCTTACAAGTTTTACAACAAGGTAGGCCTTGAAACACCCCTTTCAAATTTGAGAACACATGGTTTTTTCAACCTGACTTTAAGGCCAATATTCAAAGATGGTGGATAGCCACGAAATCTCAAAGCCAATACAAAATGGTAGAACTCTAGAAAAAGCTAAAGACATTGAAGTTCCAACTCAAGGATTGGAACCACACAACATTTGGAAATATCTTTCATCACAAGTAACAATTGGAAGAAAGAATGAAAAGATTGTAGGAAAAAGTAATGAAGGCAAGAAAGCATAATTGAATTAGAAGAGAAGCAACTTCGATGAGACATAGATGAAAGAGATGAACAGGAGGAGACCCTTTGGAGGTGAAAATCCAAAGCCTTTTAGGCCCCCTCAACCTTAAATTCGTTTTTTTACCTAAAAAAATTTGAAATCTGCCCCAATGATTGCACCGTATGTGTGTCATATGGAACTAGACGGAACCAACAAGTTTCGTGTTTTTGGCCGATTTTGTACGAAACCGGTCGGTTTGGTACAGAACCAACCAAAAATGGTTCTGTACTTCCGATTCAACCGTTTTAGCTCAAAAGGTCAATCCGGTCGATCGGTTTTGCCTGACCGGGCTAGTTTTAATAACACTAGTCAATCTTCTTACTTTTGGATTTTGCTCCTTTGTCACCATTAGGAGTTGAAGCTGGTTGAGAGGGTTTAGTAGCCTTGTTTTGCTTGTTCTTGTGGCAAGGATGTTGCTTCTTAGGATTCTTGGATTTATCTTTCTACTAGGCCACTAAGGCTTTATTGGATGTACCTACAGTGCTGATCAATCCAAGTTGCACAAGCTTATCTTGCTCTCGAATCACAAAAAGGCTCAAGAGAGGGTTCTTTATAAGCACTCCCTAGGGATTCTCTGGTGGCATAAAAGGTAGATACAAAGACAAAATATGCACTACCAAGATTAGCAAGAATAACATATATGCATCTATCATTCTTCAAATATATTTTGCAGTCTATACATAAAAGTCTAAGTGTTTTGAACTTAGATAAATAATCTTCAATGCACAAAAAATCATTGGGACTTAAAGTCATTAACTGATTTTCTATTTGGTGGGCTTGAATAATATTGTGTTTACCAAACACAGCTTGAATCTTTTCCCAAGCTTCATTGGGAGCATTGATTCCTTAAAGGTGAAACCTTAAATTAGGAGAGATGGACATTTCGATTAGTCCATGTGCTTCATCATTCTTATTATCTCATTTGGTTTTCTTTTCATCATCGGTGGGTTCTTGTTCTTTTCCCAAGATAATTCGATACAATCCTTTACTTCTTAGTACATCCTCCATATGGGATTTCCATGAGAATTAGTTGGTACTGTTAAGCAAAAGATCACCGGGAGAAGCCATATTAAAATATGTAGAGAATATGGGAGCTCTGCCTCAAAGTGCGTGCTTTAAAAAACTTCTTTTCATGCGTTCACACAATTTTTTTTTCGCTTCTCGACAACAAGGGGTTAGATCTCGGTTAGCTTACCCGAAAAATGAAAATTTTCTCTCTGTTTCTAATTTGCCGAGATCGCATAGAGCGCATGGCAAAGATCATACACAGACAAGAAAACACTTTCCGCTCCGTTTCTAATTTGCCAAGATTGCATAGAGTACAGGGAAAAAGCACATACGCGGATTGGAAAGAGTAGCAACCTGGAAAGAAAAATAGAAAAATGAAATATTATCTATATAAGTTTTTTTTAATAAGGGCTCATTGAGGCTTTATACCTCCGTATTTGACTAAAATGGCCATATCTTGCGTAAATGGAAACCTTTTTTGACTGAAATGAAAAGCGTTTCTAACTGAAATGAGCACTTTAGATGCAATGGAACAATTCTCTTGGCCCAAAAATTAACGGAAATAGAAGAAACTAGAGATGCGACAACATGGCTTCGAGATCTCGATCTACAACGAGAGCGGGTCTTCAAACGGGTTTTGATAGCATGTTCGACAACAAAGGGTATTTCAATAGAGGACAAACACCTTTAGTAACCACTCACACAACCAGATTAGAGATCAACACACCATTGTTTTTACGTGGTAAAACCCCAATGGGGAAACATCCACGGCCCCAACCAATGTGGCCACTTGAAGCAATTTATTAATGCAAAAGAAAAATATTACAAGAGAGTTTCTCACAATTGATCATCGACAAATGGCCCTCCATGCTCTTTAAATAAAGATCATGGACTAATCGGGTGTTAAGCCACAGGTCAATGTAATCGTTAAGATCAAGGAGAATATGAGCCGTTTGATCACTCTATCAATGTTATCAAAACCAAAAATCAGACTGGACTGGTTGACCCCAAAAAATGCAAAACTGGATCGGTCGACCAAAAACTACATAAAATATTCAAGTTTTGAAAAAAACATATATATTCATGTGCATCAATACAAATCCAAACATAGTAATTGAGGTCCATACCCTTCCAAGCAAAGATCCAGATCATAGGCTGATTCTCTTGCAAGTTTTACAACAAAGCAAGCCTTGAAACACCCCTTTAAGATTTGAGAACATGTGGTTTGTTCAACCTGACTTAAGGACAATATTCAAAGATAGTGGATAGCCAAGAAATCTCAAAGCCAATACAAAATGGTAGAACTCTAGCAAAAGCTAAAGACATTGAAGTTCCAACTCAAGGATTAGAACCACACAACATTTGGAAATACCTTCCATCACAAGTAACAATTGGAAGAAAGAATGAAAAGATTGCAGGAAAAAGTAATGAAGGCAAGAAAGTATAATTGAATTAGAAGAGAAGCATATTTGATGAGACATAGATGAAAGAGACCAACATGAGGAGACCTTTTGGAGGCAAAAATCTAAAGTTTTTAGGTCCCCTCAACTTTAAATTTGTTGTTTTTAGATTTCTGTGGTGAGTATTTTCGAAGTTGTTTGCCGGATAATCCATAGTTGGTGTCATTTTTTTGTCAACGTTTCGAATCCGAATTTGGATTCATCATCAGGACTAATCGTCAATTGATAGCTTTGCTGATCTCGTCGATTAATAGTTATTGTGCAGGAATTTTTTGAGATTTAAACCTAGGTCGGCTCTCTAAAAACCTACAATTATTAATTTATTTAATTTTGTTTAAATATTTAATTTTTAAATTCGTTTTTTACCAAAAAAAATTTGAAATCCGCCCCAATGATTGCACCATATGTGTGTTGTACGAAACCGGACGGAACTGGCCAAAAACGGTTTTGTATTGTCGATCCAACCGTTTTAGCTCAGAAGGCCAGTCTGGGTCGGATTTAATAACACTGCACTCTATGTCTAGAACTTATCATGATTGTTGGATTACATAATTACAAATGCATACTAATGCACACTAAAGAAACACACTTTTACCTAAAGACACTTTAGACCAAGTTGATCTTAACTAACTCCCAAGTGTCTAAATATCCTAACAAAAGGGTGCAACATTTCATCTCCAGATGGTGTGTCATGTCCCCAAGTGGTGTGACGTTTCATCAAAAGATGCCATATCATCATCAAGAAGCCCAATGTCTCCTCAAAGGTGCAACGTCCCATCAAGTCACCATCAACATGCAGCGTCCCATCATCAAAAGGCTTAACATCATATCCCATGTGTGCTAGGGTGTCTTTTCAAGGGAACAATGTCATCAAAAGGCTCAATGCCCTCCTAGAAATGTGGAATGACCTCTCTCAAGTGGTGGGGATGGCCTCCATGAAAGTGTGCTAGTAGCCCCTCAATATCCTCCAAAGGATCCAAGTGTCAATCAAGCATGTGGCTATATGCAATCCATCATTTGAGGAGGGGCTCATGTAGTCCAATGCAYCATGAAGATCAGAGGCAAGGTACACAATTCAAACATAACAAATAAAGTGAGTCATGTCAATGCAAAAGCCATTAGATAGATCTCATTAAGTATTCTCTTCAAACTTCACACTAGCTTACAAAGTTATACAATTTGCCAAGTTTAGGTATGGGAGGATCATTATTACCCCCTATTAGGTGTGCCGGTACCTAGGATAAGAAGTATGTCACGAGGAACCCATCAAGGAGTATGTGCAATTGTATGTGGTATGGGGGTTTACTTCATGGGTGGATGTCATTGACATGCAAGGCCATTATGATAGTCATCCTCATGAGTGCCTTTGTAGAGGGAGCGCTTATGCAATGAGGTACCCTTTCTTCGATATTGTGTCTTTCCGAACCCTTGTTTGCCTTTTTCTTTATTGCTTCAAACTTTTTTGGCTTTTGAATTTGATTTGCTAAGTCGTTTTGTTAGGTATGCATTCATTGCATAGGACTTGGGGTGATGGCCTCTTAGCAAGGGGGTAGAGCTCATGCTTCACTTTCTTTCTTGTTTTTCTTGTTTGTTTCTTTTCCTTGTATTTTGAATTAGGGCTTTTGCTCTTTATATATCATTTTTTATAAAGTTGCATCAACCTTGGGCATTCAAGCCCCTTTTTTCTCATGGGGTTATGAAGCATGGACCTTTTTGGGATACATATAACAACCAACCCAAAAAGAAAGGACAACGGAGAAAGGACAGATGGAATATGTTATGTATGGTAAGGGATATGGAAACGTTACCCCTATTAAGGCCCCCTAGTAGTACAACTTTGCCCAAGAGTGATAACACTTGACTTGGAGATGATGATGACCACCAAGGTGAAACAAGGCAAAAAGTATAAATTCAAAGCATCATGATTCATTATCCAATTCAACCCATGATCACCATTGTAAAGATGCCTTCTTGTATACCGGGCATATAGCGACCATACATGTATCCTCTTGTAAAGAAGGTCTTTGTAAAGACGTCTTCTGCAATACGACCACATTGGCCAGGCCGGTATCCAGGTTGAAAACGCTTGCTGGAAGATCTGCCTCGAGCACGACATCCAACCTGATGGCCAGATGCCCGACGACAAGACCGTCAATGGATGGAGACAATCCCTCCACATGTTATTTGCGTCAAGAGATGGACTCTCTCTGCGTAGAAACTGGAGACCATAATGGAAGAATCTTCTTGGCTCCTCGCTGCCTTCATTATTAGCTTCTTCTAGGGGAGCCTTTCCCCCCGTCAACTTCCGCACCATCTGCTTCGTTTGGGCCATTATTAATCCATTATTGATCAAAGGAGGGTCGTCGAGTGCTCTTTAGATGGTGTGGACCCATGTGGCCTCCTCAACAACTTTATTGTGATGCAGTGATCATTTGACATATGTTTTTTCATATGATTATGGTTGGGCAATTGGTACATGCTTTTTTTATTTGAATGAGGAGACTTGGCTATTGTGTTTGGCCAATTAAACAAACTTTATTTGTATGTAAAGGAGTTTGTATTTTTTGGAGGTTCATGGCATAATTGTTTGCCAATTTATTGTATTTTGGAGGTTATTGGCAGTGTTTTTTCCATAACTCTTCATTGAAGCCTCCATTTTTTATGTGTTGTTTGAGGTGTTGAGAAGAGCATTCCATTCTCTTTCCAATAGTTGGTTGCACGCAACATTTAATGTCTTTTTGAGATTCTTGTTTTTTCTCACAGGTTGGATAAATTAAGAGAATTGATTCCTCACTTGTACATGGTTACCTATCATGGCCTTGTTTGCCGTGACCCATATCCTTTTTGTTTGACATCAACTATTTTTTAAGAGTGAGCCTTGTATCATGCACCGATTCCTATTTTGACTCGGCGGTTGCAGCAACTAGCCAACCCATGCACTCCGATGAGATGGATTGGCATCCATAAGGACACTTGTTTTATAATGTTTTTGTCGATTGTACATGAGTACTTGATTAGGTTTTTTGAGTCAAACTCATTTCAGAGGATCTATCTCTTTGCTTGAGAAGTTTGAAATTTGTTGTTTGGAATTCTACATGGATTTTGATGGCGTTGACAGCTTGGGGTTACCTGGCCCTCTTTAGAGTTTTGGCCATACTTCCTGTTAGGACCTTTCAATCTCTGCAGGTTTCATTACTCATTTGATGGTTGATGTTGGTTGCTTCTGTTTGAAGCCTTTGTTCTGGTTCCTCACCAACACCTATTTTTCTGAAGCATTTCTATGGTGGTTGTTGGTGTTTTCCATTCTCAGCTTATGCAACCGAACCTCTTATGCTTTACAACTCAACCAAGTTCATTGAGGTTACTTCGCTCTCCTCTTCAAAGTTTTGGTTATACTTCCTGATTGGACCTTTCAACCACCGCATGCCTCTTGCTCTTGCCATTCAATACATCAGCTTCAATGCTCTTTTTTCAACACTTGCATTTTTATCTCTTTTGGAGAGGGGTTTTTTCCTATGGATTTTTTTCCTTTTCTCTGCTTATGAGAGTTTGTACTTGGGTACCTTAGCAGGCCTCGTTGCCGGGAACCATTCTTTTTCTTATGTTTACTCCCTACGTTTTGCTTAAGGGGGTGTTAGTGTTTTGTTAGTGTCTTAACCTTCTATTGTTAGTTGTGAACTTACGTAGAGTCCCTAACTGCCCAGACAATTATGTTTTGCTAATGTTGGGCTTCTTCCTATTTTTATATATAGCGGGCATCCTCTTGTATACAATACAGATAATAGAGATATATATTTATTCTTTCTATTGCTATTCTGTTCTATGGAGTCTAGGCTCATTTACAATCAGGGTTAGACCCAAATTTCTACAAATTATTCTAATGTCACAGAATTTCTGACACCACTGGGACATAAATTACATATTGCCAAATTTCAAGATACAAATTTCAAGAAGTTGGCTCATAGATAAAAATGATATTGTTTGACAAAGAACAAAATTGGTTTCATAAAAGTTAAAACCGACCTTTGTCAGCACATAGCTTAATAATAACTGAAAATATGTGAACAAAACTAGACAACCTCCTTTACTCAGCCGTGGACTTTGTGTTGATCAGTAATATATCTTTTTGTATGAATCAAAGTATTCCTAAGGCAACTTTGAGCACAAATAATAATTTATGGCATTTAAGATGTGCTCGTTTAACCATAGACAATATCACAATATTGTCAGCCAACCATAGGCACGTGACCACCCTCGAGCACTGTAACCTTGATAGATAGAATAATTCCGGAAGCAGTACCAGACCCAAAAGATAACCAAGAAATAACGCACCTTTCTCCAAAGGTAGCGCACCAAGCAAAAAATCCAAAAACTATAAACCAAGACCAATTCCCAGCTATAGTCGTTGCAGCTGCACTCCTCCTCTAGAATTGCGCACCACTTATCTTGAGTGTGAGAGTGTGTGTCCAAATGAGCTCAAGCGCCCTCTATTTATAATGCTCTTTGTCAACTGTCTAGGCCAACTTCTCTTTCTAGAGGCTAATACTTTATTATTAATTCTTTTATTGAGCCGACTTGTCTTCTAGGGTTTCTACACATCTGTTTAGGGTTTCTCTAGCTTCCAGAATATTCTAATCTAATAAGAGGTTACACATGGAGGCTGATACCTCCCGCAACTACGATAATATCAACACTCCCTCCTAGCTAGGGAGGTTTTAACAAGTAGCATCGTCATAGCCACACAGACTATCTCATGGTCACGTAGATCAAGTCATGAGCAACATCACCACTATCAGTATCATCTGATAACATCTTGGCATAAAAAATATATCATCAACTGCATCATCTCTCGAGGCCATACTCCATCTGAGTAATCGGGCATGATGCTGAATAAGTCATGTGCTGAACTCGACGCACTCAATAGAGTGTCACATGGACCATTCTTCTAATCCGGACATACATCCTAGAAGAATGACTGTCCCAACAGATGCTGAATGTCCTCAATGGCTACAAGAACCATCCTCTCCACTGTATCATCTCTAAGCCGTATTAGCATGATGCGAATGCATCATATCTAAGCTGTACTGGCATGATGTGGAGTACCATCTACATCATCTCTAAGCCGTACTAGCATGATGCGAATGCATCATATCTAAGTTGTACTGGTATGATGTAGATCAATGCCTCTGCATCATCTCTAAGCTGTATGATCATATCTAAGCTGTACTAGCATGATGCTCTGCATCATATCTAAGTTGTACTAGCATATGATAATATCTAGCATGATGCGAGTCATCTGCATCATCTCTAAGCTGTATGATCATATCTAAGCTGTACTAGCATGATGCTCTGCATCATATCTAAGCTGTACTAGCATGATCATATCTAGCATGATGCGAATCATGCATAAGCATCGTCTCTAAGCTATACTAGCATGATGCTAATGCATCATATCTAAGCTGTACTAGCACGATGCGTCTCAGGACATATGTATCATATCTAAGCTATACTAGCATGATGCTGAAGCATAATATCTAAGCTGTACTAGCATGATGCTGAAGCATCATATCTAAGCTGTACTAACATGATACACATCGACAATTTATCAACCTAGACCATTCTCCACATGGAGAATGTCTGTCCATCAACACTCCCTCCCAACCGAGGAAGTCATCTCCTCCCTTTCAACCAAGGGAGCAATCTCCACGAGTCCCAGCTTGTCCCTCAAGTATGCAAACTTTATCTTGGACATAGGATTTGTCAAAATATCAACTGTTTGCTCATCGATGGAGATGTACTGGAGAATCACTTCTCCCTTCTGGACTTTATCACGGAGAAAATAGTAATTGATCTCAATGTGCTTCGACTTGTCATGGAACACGGGGTTCTCTTATAGCTTCACACAACTCTGATTATCACAATGTATCACAGTCGAATCCAACACCTGATCTAATAGTCCAAAAACTAGCTTACGGAGCTATATTGCTTTTGTACAAGCATCACAAGCTGCAATATATTCTGCTTCTGCAGTGCTGAGTGCATCATACTTCTGTTTCCTTCTAGCCTATGATATCATAGAAAATCCCAAAGTGAAACATATACCAGAAGTACTCTTTCTGTCATTTGCACTCCCTGCCCAATCTGAATCTGTACATCACTGTTTGAGGCATATCTCAAACCATAGTTTAGCGTCCCACAAAGATATCTCAAAATATGCTTTGCAACTATCTAATGCTCATGTCTAGGTTCCACCTAGAACTGGCTCAACGTGTTCACAGCAAAGCAAATGTCCGACCGAGTATTCACCAAATACATCAATGAGCCAATCAACTATTGGTACAGGGACAAGTCTACTGGATCAGAATCAGAGTCTCTCAACTTCCTCATATCTGTCACCATGGGAGTTGCCATGGATTTGCAATCCATCATCCCAAACTTCTGAAGGATCTTTACAACATACTTCCCTTGCCCTAGGAAGATTTCACCACGCTTCTGCCATACTTCTAGTCCCAAAATAATAATGCATGAGATCAAGATCCGTCATATCGAATTCAAAGGCTAGCTCCTTTTTACATTGAATAATGAGAGGCTCTAGACTTGTTAGAAACAAATCATCAACATATAGTAGTAGGATCACAGGTGCGTCATTCACAACCTTGTAATAAAGGTTTGGATCAACATAGCTCTTGGAAAATCCAAGTCTCATCAAGTAACTGCCAATTCGTACATACTAAGCTCTTGGAGCTTGCTTGAGTCCATACAAGGCCTTCTTTAATCTGCATACATGGGTATCTCTCGGGTGTACCTCAAAACCTTGAGGTTGCTCTGTCTATACTTCTTCCTCAATTACTCCATTGAGAAAAACGGTCTTTACATCCATCTGATGTAAACTTCAACCCATGGATGCTGCAAGAGATATGATGGCTCTAATAGAGGTATATATTGCAACTGGAGCAAACTTCTCATCATAGTCTTGTCCCTCCTGCTGGGAGAACCCTCCAGCCACAAATCTCGCCTTGTATTTATCGATACTCCCATCTACTGCATGCTTTATCTTGTAAACCCATTTTGAAGTTACTACCGACTTTCCTTCAGGCCTAGGCACAATTTCCCATACATCATTTTTCGTGATGGATTGATATTCTTCCATCATAGCTTCCTTCCATTCTTTCTTCTTGACTGCTTCCTCAAAGGTGGAAGGTTCTGCATTGACAAGACTTGTCATGAGTGCTGCATAACTAGAGAATCTTTTGGGCCTCTTGCTTTCCCTGAAGGTGCCACTGGAAGCTTTATGTCTTTATGCTTCTTGTAAGGTGGATTCTAGCTGTGTTGGTCATTTTCTGTTCTTGGATAGAACAACTGGTTCTACAGGTTCAAGTGGTTGGTCTGGTTCTTCACTAGGATGTGTTGGGGAACATGTACTTTCTTCCTTGGGTTCTTCATATTCTTCTTCATCATTGGAGTCTATGAGATCTTCTATAGATTTCTTGAAGGCAATCTTCTCATCAAAAGTTACGTTCCTGCTGATTTCAATCTTCCGTTGACCTGGGACATAGATTCTGTAAGCTTTTGATGTATCACTATATCCAACGAATATGCCCTTCTTTCCTGAAGGTTCCAACTTCTTCCTTTTGTCCTTGGGAACATGGATATAGACAGGACACCTAAAGATCCTTAGGTGTTCCACACTTGGTTTCTTTCCTGGGAGTGCTTCTTCTGGAGTCATGTTCTTCAATATATGATAAGGACTTCTATTCTGAATATATACAACTGTCATAGCTGCTTCTCCCCATAGAAACATGGATAGATTCTGGTCATTCAACATTTCCTTAAATTCTTCAATCGAACAGTTCTTTCTTTCTGCCACACCATTCTGTTGAGGATTATGTGGGACAATTAGTTCCCTCCTAATCCCAACTGCTTTACAAAAGGAAATGAGCTCCTTGGAGGTGTATTCTCCTCCATTATCATATCTTATCGTCTTGATCTTCTTATTTGTCAAGTTTTCTACTTCAGCTTTGAATTCTTGGAACTTGCCAAATACTTAATCTTTCGTCTTTATCAGGTACATCCAAGTCTTTCTTGAGAAGTCATCTATGAACGTTACATAGTAAAGAGAGCCTCCTAGAGACTTCATTGGCATAGGACCACATACATTTGAGTGTATCAGATCCAAGATCTCCTTGGATCTATTCTCACTACTTGGGAATGGCTTCTTAATATTCTTCCCAAGTGTACATCCTCTGCAAATACCTTCGTGTACTGATTGTAGATCTGGTACACCTACAACCATCTGTTTTAGAGATGGCAATGCTTGATAATGAAGGTGAACATACCTTCTATGCCATAACTCACTAGGATTGAGTTCATCATGTACAAGGGCTTGTGTATTCTGACCTAGGAGTTTATACAATCTTCCTTCACGAATCCCAATAACTCTAGCATCTTCTATTTTTGAATCTTTAGACCATATAAGAACTTTTCCATCAACAAAGGCTATTCTATCTCCTTTGTCTTCCAAGCAAGAAATAGATACTAAATTCTTTTTCAAACCAGGAACATATAAAACATTGTTAAGATGAACATTGTTACCTGATTCCACTTTGATAGAAGCTTTTCCCAACCTTGACTGCTTAAGAGTTATTGTCTCCAAGTTCCACTTTATGAGAGGTTTCATTTTCCTTCATGCTTGAGAGATTTTCACGATCACCAGTCATATGTCTTGAAGCTCCACTATCGATCAGCCACATGTCATCTTCAAAGGATCCTGTAAACATTGAGTAGTAGAAGAAATCTGTTTCTTCATGCTTGGCTTTCTTTGAAGGTTCTTCATCATTGGCAGCTAATGCATGGTGTCTTTCCTTTCTCTTCTTTGCTAGTTTAGGGAAATCCTTTTGTAGTGGCCATAATCATGGCATCCATAACATTGTACCTTTGACATGTTTCTCTTATGATTGAATTTCTTTCCTGAACCAAATCTTTTCTTACCTCCATGTCTCTTGAACTTTGTTGCATAGGCTTGAGCATCCTCTTCCTTTTGACTTTATCCTCGTCTCTTCTTGTGAGCAACAGGTCCAAAGTTCTTCAAGCATTGGAAACTCCTTCCTTGTGTTCATGCTTGTAGCAAATGCATCCCATGATCTAGAGAGACCATTAAGTGCAATATTCACAATTTCCTTTTCTGTAATAACTTCTTCAATGGCTTGTAGTTGATCTCTCAATTGAGAAATCCTTACAAAGTATGAGGCTACAGTATCATCCTTAGTCATCTTTGTGTCACAAAGCTCATTCTTCAGACTTATCACTTGTCCAATATTTCTGACTGTAAAGAGGTTAGTTAGGGCATCATACATCTTCTTGGATGAGTCAAGATTTGATATGTAGGGTATCAAGTGATCTTTTACAGAGTCCACAATGATACTCATGGCATTTATTCCATTATCCTTAAACTTCTCCATTGCTGCAATGTTCTGAGGTTCATTTTCTTTTCCCGCTTCAAATTGTGGTTCCACGATCTTGCCTTTCACGATATCTAAAACCTTGTTCTTGGCAAGGATGAGGTCAATCCTTGTCTTCCATGCTCTGAAATTTGAAGCTCCTTCTAGCTTGTTTTCTGTCTTCATATAGTAAGTCATGATTGCCTTTGACTTTGACTTTGACCAGTGAAACATTGATTTTGACCCAAAAATTCAGCATTGACGTTTTTGCTTGCTGAGAGTACCAAGAGATGCGCTAGGCTAAGGCGCACTAGAATGTCCAGGAATTATGCCAAACTTCTTACTTGAAGTGCCCAAAAGGTTAGGTTAGGGTTTGTTGCAGCTGCACAATCATAAACCCTAGCTGCAGCTGCAACTGGTGCCACAACGAGCTTAACAAAGAACTGCCATGCTACCTTCCAGCGGTTAGACTGTCCTGAAGGTGGTGTGGGCCCATAACCTGTTAAGATGTGTGCTCGTTTAACAATAAGCAATATCACAATATTGTCACCCAATCATAGGCACCCAACCACCCCCGAGCACCGTAACCTTGAAAGATAGAATAATTCCGGAAGCAGTACAAGACCCAATAGATAACCAAGAAATAGTGCACCTTTCTCCAAACGTAGCGCACCAAGCAGAAAGTCCAAAAACCATAAACCAAGACCTGTGCCCAGCTATAGTCGTTGCAGCTGCACTACTCTAGACTTGCGCACCACTTATCTTGAGTGTGAGAGAGTGTGTCCAAATGAGCTCAAGCACCCTCTATTTATAGTGCTCTTTGTCAACTGTCTAGGACGACTTCCCTTTCTAGAGGATAATACTTTATTATTAGTTCTTTTATTGAGCCGACTTGTCTTCTAGGGTTTCTACACATCTATTTAGGGTTTCTCTAGCTTTTGGTATATTCTAATCTAATAAGAGGTTACACATGGAGGTTGATATGTCCCGCAGCTACCATAATATCAACACTGTAGTCTTACAATGTGTTTAAATATCTTAAGAGAGCACTATGTAGATGCCTGTAACAAATGTGATCTACAATAACCATGGGTATCTTAAAGATTTTTCAAGCCAAATTTAGGACACATGGATTATGATAACACATTTTTACGTGTGGATGAAAGAAGCAATCTATAACTTACATGTTAACAGTTACAGTAACTGATGAACATGTGGGGGTATTGATTTTGAGAAGGCACACCCTTGGTTCTCTTTCATGAGCCATAAAAGTTTTTGAAGTTTGATTTACAGAGAAACACCCTCTATGAATTCATCTAAGAGGAGAAAGATATACCTTTTTATATATCCCCCAAACACACACACACACACATATATCTGATGAAGTCTAAGAGGTATTATCTGTCACATAGATTTCCTTTTTAAAGATGGAATTTGTTTTGAAGATGTACACAACTCAATTTTCCTCTTCCTGGAGAGGATGTTTTGATTGTAGACATTTAATTGCTTTGAGATATTACAAAATGGCACAAGGATCTTTTTGTTTCCCGCTTCATCTAAGAAATGAAGCAACCTGCTTCAACAATCTAGCACAACCCAATGCTCCTCTAACTAATCCATGCTTATGATTAAATCATAAGATCCCAGGGCTGTTGAAGACCAGGATATGCGAGTGACACACACCCCAGGATCCCCATATGATGCATAAATTGGACTTTTGCTTGTATATTATAGATTTACCTACTCATGGTTTTCATCGCTTTAAATTTTATTTGACTATTTAACAACCATGCTTTTTTTTATTTTGCTTTACATTTTACTCACTTTGGTAGCCCTAGATAAATCAATAGCTAATGGTTTTCATTTGTTTCAAGGTTTATTTGACTATTAAAAAGCCATGATTTTCTCTATTTCGCTTTACAGTTTACTTTGGTGCCCTAGCTAAATCAATAATGTCCTTCAAAGCATTGACAATGTTTAAGTATGCAGCTGGTGGTGTTTGGAAAATGTACCAATGGAGAGAACAAAGAAAGACCCGGGAATTTTATGAAATGCTGGAACGTGGAGTAATCTCTGTTGTGCACGAAGAAGAATAGAGTACAGTATCTATTTTTAGAGTTGGGTGGAGACCAAGAATGAGGATCATGTAAAACTAAGATTCATTTTGTGATTTTGTGCAACTAGGTTTTCATTCTAGTTAGCGATGGGAAATAAAATCTGCATGCATTGAAGTTGAGTTGTGGGGGGTTGGGGGGATATTGTGGCAAGATGCCGAATTTTTCTAGAAGATTTAAGCTTTTCGTTCATGCAGACAATCTCTATTTTTCTGCTAGTCTTCAGATAAACGTGGCATAAAATAATAATGAAAATGGTATTTTGATGGCCTTTTTATTTGTCTGAAAATATTGCAATAGTATGCCTGTTGTTTTATATGCGTGTTTTCTTTTAAAACATGCTTCATAACACCTTTGTCTTTTTCTTTGACATTCTAGTTTATTAATTAAATTATTAGCGTTTCAAGCTAGTGTGTACACTTAAACTGCCTTAATGTGCCTGTGTGCTTTGTGGGTTACCTTCTTTGTCATTGTTGTCTTTGTAACGCCGCCTTAAATGCAAGTCTATTGAAAGTACAGTGGCATATCCAATGGTTGGAGTTTCGTTCCACGTTGATACGGCTGCTACTACCATCATTTGAATATGCACTATTTGAGCTGGGAGATGGTCTAATCGCCGAAGTTATATGCCATGTACAATCTCACATTAATTGTGCTTGAAATTATACAAATTGTTCGAGGATTCTTGTTTCTCAGTTTTCTAGAATCCCAAATGTCTATCTTTTGTTAAAAAGTCTAGTACCGACCTCTGATAAACACTGCTCATTGGAGACGCTTTAAATCTACAAGTCGAGTCCTCTTTATCTTCTTGACAATCCTTTTCTTTTTTGTCAAGGAACTACAAATGTTATAGTCCTTGTTTTAACACTTGATTCTTGATTGTGAAATGATTCTAAGGTCAAGCATTATGCGAACATCATGATGTTTCTACGTTAAGGCATCAAAATAAGTTGAGGTTGTGTCTTAAGTTGCATTGGGAATACTCACCCTATTCATTGGATATATAGTGCTTGAAATTGCACAAATTGTTTGAGGTTTCCTGTTTCTCTGGTATAATTGCGAACGTTGTCTCTTTGATATGCCCATATGCATCTTATAAATACACAAATTGTTTTGAGTATTCTCGTTTCTATGTTTTCTAAGTTCCCAAATGTCTATCTTTTGTTGAAAGGTCTAGTATTGACCTCTGATAAACACTGGTCATTGGAGATGCTTTGAATTCACAGATCAAGTCCTTTATTTTCTGGACAATCCTTTTCTTTCTTAATCAAGGAACTTTAAATGTTATAGTCCTGGTCTTTACTTGTGATTATGAAAAGTAATCCTCTTTATCTTCTGGACAATCCTTTCTTTTTATCAATGAACTTTAAATGTTATAATCCCTCGTCTTTACACCTAAATCTGAAATGCTTTTAGGGTCAATTATAATGCGAACATCATGATGCTTATTTGAAATTACGTGAAAACATCAAAATAAGTTGACGGTGTGTCTAGGTTGCACTGGGAATATCACTCTATTCATTGGATATGTAGTGCTGGAAATTGCACATTGGTTGGGGCTTCTTGTTTCTGTTTTCTAAATCCCAAATGTCTGTTAAAAGGTTCAGGACTGACCTCTGATAAACACACTGTTCATTGTAGATGCTTTAAATCTGCAGATTTGGTCCTCTTCTCTTCTTGACAATTTTTTTCTTTTGTTAAAGGACATTCAAATGTTTTAGTCCTCGCCTACCTTTGCACCTAAATCTGAAATGATTTTAGGGTCAACTATTTTTGTGAACATCATGATGCTTTTTTGAAAAAATAAGTTGTGGGGTATTGAGTTATATTGGCAATACTCAGTGTATTCCAGTTCAAATATAGCACACCATGTTTATTGAGATAAAAAATGTTGAGAAAGAAAGTGCAGAAATTTTAAATAATAAATGGCATAATAATATCAAAATGTAAGTCCTATAATATAATAAATGGTATAATAAGATTAAGATGTAAGTATAAGAAAGTGTAGAAATTTTAGATAATAAATGACATAATAATACCAATAATATATGGTATAATAAGATCAAGATGTAAGTATAAGAAAGTGTATAAATTTAGATAATAAATGACATAATAATACCAATAATAATGTAAGTATAAGAAAGTGTATAAATTTAGATAATAAATGACATAATAATACCAATAATATAGTAAGAAAGTATAGAAATTTTAGATAGTAAATGACATAATAATACCAATAATATAGTAAGAAAGTATAGAAATTTTAGATAGTAAATGAAATAATAATACTAAAATGTAAGTTCAATAATATTTGATGAATACAGGAAAATTTAATAACCAATTGGTTAGCATTATACCAAAGTTTAAGTTTTCGTATGGAAGTACATAAGATATTGTTATTTCATTCAAAAATAAAAAGAATTATATGCGCTTTATAATTAATAAGATATATAAACATCTATCAATAGTTACCCTTCTTATTAAACTYGCCATGGAACTTGGAAATAAAATTATTGTATATTGTTATTTCAATATTGTGGATTCATTATACTTTTACAAGGTTCTGTTGCATAAACAATATATTGCATCGGTATTGTGACACSTTTATGTTGGTAGTTTTGCTTCTAYGTTTTTCATTTATATGAYGTTCTTTATGCAGAGTTGTTGAATTCAACCCCATTGCAAGGTTGTAAGTTTTGAAAATCAAGCTAAAGGTTGRGATATTCTATGTCCATACAAGTGATTGATGTTGGCAMTGTTTGTCTTCAAGGTTTTAGTTTTATCAGTTTTTGAAACAAAAAAACATRAAAGTTTAGTGTGAGCAATCACACAAAACTAGTTGACCTTGGTTCAAGCAATGATCACTTCATACAACATTTCCATTAGTGGAGTTGGCGATAGTGCATCCGTGTCCAACAAACTGGGGACTCTTCTAATTACTCTTGTTGYTTGTTTCAATTATCACTTCATACATCATTCCTGTTAGTGGAGTTGGTAATAATGCATTTGTGTCCAACAATGTGGATTCTTCAAATGACTCCTCTTGCTCATTTCAATGATCACTTCATACATCATTCCAATGGTGGATTTGGTGATAGTGCATCTATGTCCAAATTGGGGACTCTTCTAAGTAGTTCTCTTGCTTGTTTAAATGAAGATGTTTTATCATCTTTTGGAGGTGGATTTTGTGCATTCTTTGGATCTAACATTCATGCATTCCTTTTCCTTTGCTTTTAGTGGAGTACTCCGTTTTTATTGCACACTACATGGATGCCGATGTTTAATCCTAGTGTGAAGTTAAGTTTTTATTATTGGCAAAATTATACATCAATAAAAAAATAGATCCTTGCCTCAATTAGATCCTTCAGAGAAGTACAATTGACAATTTAGGAACATGCTAGTCACTAGAATGGAGATCACTAGTGGGGGAAAGATTTGTAGGGAAATCAATACAAATTTTCGTATGGCCATTGTTACTTCACCTCCTCTACCCTTTAAGGTTGGATTCCTACAATGCATATGCCCATGGTGTCTCCATGGAAAGTACATGTCTAGGTCTAGATGTTGGTTAAGGAGAGGTATGCCTCATTCATTCTCTCTGTTCCATCTCATTGTGGAGTTTAGTGGTCCAAATCCTTCAAGCTCCAATCAATACAACGCTGTTACAACTCTGACAAGTTAGAGGAGATGCTTGGCTGCGGTGTAACTCTGCAGAAGCCTTTGAATTGACTTTGGGGGATAGATTGATCATTGAAAGATTTCGTTGCCAATCCACGAACAATCCGTTCATATGTCTCATACTCAGGACCATGAACGTATCATATTAGAGAGGGAATAACAAATCATTCAAACTGCTTGGATTAGCCCTTCAAGTTTAGGGATTTGGGCCTAAGCTGATTGAATTAGTTGCTTGTGCCCATTTCATAGTCTATTATTGAGATACCCCTTAGTTTGGTTCCATGTCTAGTTGATTTGGGGACAACTACATTCTCTCCAATCAATCCAGAACCAGTAGTTGATTGAGGAAAAGGAATCCATCCATATCCTCTTGGTTGGTCGCAAAAGGAGGTTGAGATTAGAGTTTTGAAGTAGTGCATAGTTGTGGTGAATGAACACTACAATAATGAGGTCACCTATGACTTGGTTCCATTGGGAATATGCCCAACAATCTTTGGGAGTTCGTACTGGTGGGATTGTGATGCTCTATTCTTGTGGAGAGAAAACAAGTACTTGTTGATCAAGGATGCTACTTACACTATTTGGCCATGTTATGTACAAGAAATATATGTACTAATAAATAGGGGGCCTTGCCAAGCCCTATAAATTCTTTTGGGGCACAGTAGTAAGGGGGCCTCTTATTGTACATAGTATTGCTTTGTAAGGCACTTGATTCTAAGTCACTTATTTGGTAGAGGGGCATGGCTGCAAGCTCAAAGGTTGGCTCCATAAAACATCTTGTCCTCTTGTGATTTGCAACCATATGCATTATGTTTGCAAATAGATGGATCCATAGAAGTTGGTCATCAATATATCTATCAATACTTGTTGAACTAATTGTCTTAAAATATGTTTTGATAGTCTTAAACTCCATTTGCAACCACATTAGATGGGCTCTTATGTGGAGCTCCAGTTTAACATTCAACATTCCCCAACCTTTAATCACTAGTCTGATAGACATTTCCAATCCTTAACTGGTCAGCGCATGTATCCATTACTTGGCCAGCCCTCTCTTTCAATCCATGATTAGTACTTTATCCTTGTAATTGAGTAAATTTGAAATGCAAAAACTTGATTTAACAATGTCTTAATTTTAAAAATCAGAAACACTTTTTATGGATGGTAAACTTGGAAATAAGCTCAACCCACCCTCACACACTTAAGTGAAGAAGAGAGTTCGAACCTTTCCAAGGTTATACAATAGTTTGATTGAAGGGGACATCAACAATGATCATTGTGACAACAATGGCTCCAAGTTACTGCTAGACCACAACCCAATGAACTAACAATGTCTTGATTGAAGTAACAAGTGTAGTCAACATCTAGTTTTTGGTAAATAGAGAGAGTTCATCTTTAGATATAGGAGGGAGTATGAGAATTTGAGATAGATGTGTAGTGGATTTTTTTTAAATTTAGTTCTTGGATCCCACTTTATCTAGACATAGAAGTCATGTCTCTAAAAACAAGTCCATGTCTCAATTTTAACAGAAAAATACTTAGTTCTGAAAGTTTATGAAAAGAAGTTTGAGTGATTTAATTATAGCAAGATCTCTATCTTCGGTTCTAACATTTTTACTTATTGATGAATTTTAGTTTTGGCATCCTTCTATAATATTTTTTATCCATATTTGTCACCTTTTTACCTATCGTTTTGACCTTATATTGGTCCCTTTTGATAACTAAAGCTAGAACCCAAGCATAAGATATTTTGATCTACATCTCATATTATTCTTTTGATTTTCTATGTAAACATTAGGTAAAGTTTGTATCTTTGTTTATCATTGGATTTGTTGAAATATTGTAACTACAAAGAGTATTCTATTTATTATTGAGTCATTATTTATTATTGTCTTTGCATTGTATTGACTATCTATATTAAGGAAGTTCTGTTGAGTTTTCTCCCCCATTAAGGTTTCCCACAATAAATTGAAAATAAACCTAATAATAACTCAAAACTTAACAGGATTGACAACCTTATTTGAGATGCTATAGATCTGACCTTGCTATAGAACACCACTACAACACAGTGCTATGAATCTCCTATTTTGCTATAAAACACGTCACTACAACAACTTAACAGGATTGACAACCTTATTTGAGATGCTATAGATCTGACCTTGCTATAGAACATCACCACAACACAGTGCTATGGATTTCCTATTTTGCTATAGAACACGTCACTACAACAACTTAACAGGATTGACAACCTTATTTGAGATGCTATAGATCTGACCTTGCTATAGAACAACACTACAACACAGTGCTATGGATCTCCTATTTTGCTATGGAACACGTCACTACAACACTGTGCTACAAATGCCTTGTTTTGGTTACAGAACACCACTCCAGGACAGTTGCCGAGGGCCCACATGTGCCACTACAGAATTGTTGCTACGAGATAGCGTGATTGTTGCTACAATATTGCGGGTTCCAAATCCATGCACATGAAAAGATTCGTTGTGGATTAACATAGGAAACAACATAGTTTGAAATGTGTAGCTTATGCTACAAAGCTGGTATTTCAGTTATAATGGTCCATCTACCAATATGAGTGCCAAGTTCGTTTCTTTCTATATTCTAGCATGCTAGTTATTTATCTTTAATGCAGACTGTTTCAGAGCTTGAAAATCTCCGATTCTCAAGCACATTCACGACACTTTCTTTAACTATTCAGTTATCTATTTACAAGTATAAAAGGAGCCCCGAATTTTGTTCGAGGGGATATCATTTTTGGTATTTGTAAACGCTGATACAATGTTCAATCTCTTAATTTAATTTTTTCTTTCAACATTGGCATAAGTTGTATGAGTGTTTAAGCCGATTTCATCCAGCTGATCATAGTCACTACAACACCTAGATCCACATGGACAAGGCCCACTATGCAGACGTGAAGGTGCTATGTAAATAGTTATATTAATTTGTTGTAACTAGCAATTTTGTTTGTAATCATTTCAAATAGACAAGGCCCACTACCCACTACGCAGACGTGAAGGTGCTATGTAAATAGTTAGATTAATTTGTTGTAACTAGCAATTTTGTTTGTAATCATTTCACATAGAGTAGTTATGTAACTTAGTTAGTCTACTCATTTATGTTATCACTATTTCAAGTCCTAGAATTGTAGTATTGGATAATATTTATAGTTAACAATTAAGATAACCACAAAGAATTTTATACATTACTTTGAGTAATATATTTTCTTTTATTTTGCAAGGATTTAACTATTTTTTAACATACGCAGTTTACCATATGCAGTGTGAGTTAAGTTGTGTTTTCAGTTAAATAAATAAGCCATTTCTTTTCACTTTGATTTTACTTCAATAAAATCATATAGAAATTAGACATAAAGACAATCCCTAAATCTTGGACAAACAATGCATGACATCTCATAAGCTTATAGATATGTAAGGTACCAGATCTATTATAATAGTTGAAAACAAAAATATTGCAGAGAATAACAACAAAACAACACAATATATGAAACCACAACACCAAAATAATACCTTTATTGATAGGAAACAATGTTCACTTGCCTTTTCGAGGGAACAACCTCTATCAGAGAAACGCTCTATTACAATAATTCTCAAGACAAAACTTCTCATACGCTCTACTCCTATTTATACTAAATATATCTACCCAAAATAACAATCTAGAGGAAGATCCTTCCGGAACCAAAAGCTTTTATTAGGTCTTCTTACATTTGACTTATTCTTCCTTATTACTAGGCCTTATTAATATCAACCTTTATTACATGGAAATATATTATTCTACCTACGTGAGGGGTTAGGGAGGTTAGGTCCCTAACATGCCCTCCCCCTTAAAGAACAACCTTGTCCTCAAGGCTTGAGATGAAGAAATTGTTGTAGAATGGTGGTCGGCTCCCAGGTGGTGTCTTTTGGAATTGTATCTTTCCACTGGAATAACACTTCCTTAATGGTGTCCTGATGAAGACGATGCTCTTGCTGGTCCAAGACTGCTTGTGGTTGCAACCAGATGGAACCTTCTTCATCCAACTTAGGGAGACTAGTTTGAGTTTGACACTTAGTTCTAATCACCTTCTTTAAGAAGGAGACATGAAAAACATGATGGAGCTTAGAATGACTGGGTAGAGGTAACTGGTAGGCCACCGATCCCACTCGCTTGAGCACTGTATAAGGACCATAAAATTTGGGAGCAAGTTTCTGACAGTGTTCAACTTTGAGTGAAGTCTGCTTATAAGGTTGCAGTTGAAGAAACACTTGGTCCCCTTCAACAAATTGACGTTCATAACGACCTTGATCTGCTTGTTTCTTCATGCGATTTTGACCCATGACCAAATTTTCTTTGAGGGCATGAAGAACAACCTCTTGAGTTGTAAATTTTTTTTCAACCTCATGAACCTTCGAAACACCTGACATGTATGAGAGAAACGACGATGGTTTTTGGCCGTATATTGCTTCAAAAGGAGTCATGCGAGTAACTATATGGTAAGATGTGTTGTACCACCATTCAACTAGGGGTACCCATTGAACCCATTCATTTTTCCTCTCAGATGAAAAACACCTCAAATATGTTTCCAAACACTTGTTGACAACTTTAGTTTGGCCATTCGTCTGGGGGTGATAGGCGGTGCTGAGATGCAATTGGGTGCCCTATAGCTTGAAAAATTCTTGCCAAAAATTGTTGGTGAAAGTGGGATCTCTGTCAGAGACAATAGAATGAGGCATGTCATGAAGCTTGAAAATATTATCCATGAAGATTTGAGCCACTGTGGATGTGGTGAATGGGTGTTGAAGAGCATAAAAATGAGCATATTTGGAAAGATGATCGACGACCACCATGATGACTGACTTATTGCCTGATTTAGGTAAGCCAACAATGAAATCCATAGAAATATCTCTCTAAATAACAGAGGGCATCGTAAGCGGTTGGAGTGTGCCCATAGCTTTGACTGTTTCTCCCTTGTTGCGTTGAGAGACCTCACATTTAGCCACAAAGGTGCGGTCGTACTGTTTCATACCATCCCAGAAAAAGGAACGTTTGATCCGTTCATAGGTTTTGGTAAACCTTGAATGCCTAGTTGTGGGTGAAGCAAGAAGCTCATAAAGCATCGTGGATTTAAGTTGTGACTGTTTTCTGAAATACAAACAACCTTTGCAGTGAAGCTCTTCATTTTTCCAAGAGTACCCTGGAGAAGCTGGAGAATTGTGTTGCAATTGGTGGATCATACTAGAAATTTTGGGGTCTTGCAACCATTCCTGACGAACAACTTGGAGCCAATATGGTACAATGAAGGAGATGGAGAAAAGGGACCCATCTTCTTCATACTTCCTGGAAATAGCATCAACAACTACATTTTCCTTTCCCTTCTTGTAAATGATATCATAATTATAGCCAAATAGCTTGGTCAACCATTTTTGTTTCTCCGGTGATGAAATTCATTGTTCCAAAAAATACTTGAGACTCTGATGGTCAATTTTAATTTGGAAGTGTTGTCCCAATAGATAAGGATGCCAAAGATCCGCAACATGCAGAATAGCTAACATTTCCTTTTCATAAATGGATTCACCTGAATGTCTCTCTGAAAGTTGTTTGCTAGTGAAGGCCAAAGGCCTTCCATATTGCATGAAGACAACCCCAATTCCTTTCCCAAAAGAATCACATTCTAGTACGAAAGTCTTTGTGAAGTTTAGAAGTGCTAGGACATGGGTTGAGCACATAGCGTCTTTCAAGGCTTGGGTGGAGTGATCAATAGTGAGAGTCCAAGTGAAAGCATTCTTTTTAAGGAGAATAGTGAAAGGAGATGCAATTTTTCTATAATTCCAAACAAACTTCCAATAATAGCTCGTTAAACCCAAAAAACCACACAAGCTCTTAAGAGTTTTAGGGTGAGGCCAATCCTACGCAACTTCAATTTTTTTAGTATCCACCCATACACCATCCTTGTCGACAATATGCCCCAGGTACTCCGCTTCTGAGGCTCCAAAGGCACATTTATATTGTTTGAGGAAAAGTTGGTGCTTAGAGAGTAGATGGAGAACTTGATCCACATGGGAAAGATGGGATGTCCAAGTTTTACTATAGATGAGAATATCATCAAAGAAAACTAAGACAAAATGAAAAAGAAAAGGACAAAAGACATAATTCATAAGACTTTGGAAAGTGGAGGGAGCATTACATAGGCCAAAGGGCATTAACAAGAACTCATAGTGACCATCATGAGTTCAAAATGCAGTCTTGGGAATGTATTCTTCTTTCATACGGATTTGGTGGTAGGTAGAATGAAGATCAAGTTTGGTGAAGCACTGAGCACCAGTCAATTCATCCAAGAGGTCATCAATGACAGGAATGGGGAATTTTTCTTTGATTGTGAGTTTGTTGAGGGCATGAAAATCATGACACATGCGCCAAGTAACTTCTTTCTTGAGTACCATGACCACATGGGAAGAACAGGGGATGGTACTAGGATGGATAACACCCGCTTCTAACAATTCATGAACAATTTTATCAATTTCATTCTTTTGGGCAAAGGGATGACGATAAGGGAAAACATTGGTAGGAAGATTGCCCAATATGAGAGGAATGAAATGATCATGGATACCACAGGAAGAGGGATCTCATTTGGGAGTGGAAAAACAACTTGGTGGTGGGAGATGGTAGATTGGAGGTCGGGATGCATGGAAGGTATCCCAACAACTTGAATGGAGTGGAGTTGGGAAATAATGAAAGAATGACCTTTTTGAGGAGATTTTCCATTCTATGGGAACTGATGATCTTAGGGGAGCCTGCTATGATGCCTTGGAACTTACACTGTTGTCCCTAATGTTGGAATTGCATGGTTAATTCCTTGAAATCCATGAGAATGGGGCCAAGAGTGCGTAACCATTCGACACTAAGCACAGTGTCACAACCACGCATGTCTATAACAAACATATGGGATTTGAGGTGATATTGATCAATTTGGAGTCACACATTTTCACAATGTCCCCCACATTTCATGGAACCTCCATTGTCAATCGTGATTTGAAAATTATTGACGACACAGATGTAACAATTGACTTCTTGGGAAATGCGGCGATGAATAAAATTATGGGTGATACCATTTTCCACAAGGATGATGCCTTTCCAATTTTTAATGTAACTAATTAACTTTGAGGGTCTGGGGAGCAGAGAAGCCAATGAGGACATTACGTGAAATCACTGATTCAACTTCTGGTGGATCAGAGGGTGGGGTTAGATCAAATGGCGATGGTATCTCATCCACAGGTGAAGCAACGACCTCTTCTTCATAAACATTCTTAGTCATGGCCATAAAAGGATTATGTTCCTTACACTTGTGCCTGGGAAAATATTTGTCATCAAAATTATAACAAAGACCCTTGAGTTGGCATTCAACCATTTTGGCCCTTGTTGATTTCTCGATCTTAAGGGGAGTTGCAGGAGGGGTGAGATTGGTGGGTTTAGGGTGAGGAAGAAAGGATGGTTTGCGAATCTGGGAGGAGACAATCTGTTGTGCTCCCTTGGCTCGTTGAGTAGATTCCAACCAAGTCTGGGGGTGTTCCATGAGAACATGGGCAGATATTTGATCTTTTAGGCCACTGATAAAGCATTCCTTGAATAAGGCATTTGACATGCCCTCCATTTTGAAAGCGAAGTGCTCAAATTCTGCGATAAAGTCTTCTACCATATTCGACTGATTCAAATTGGTCAAATGGCCTAAATGGTGGGTGTCAGAATCAAAGTAGTCATAAAGCTTTGAAACAAACTATGTCCAAGCAACATACCCATGGCATGCCTTTCTACGCCATTTCCACCATTTCCAACGTTCCAGATCCATATGTAGGATACCATAACGAAGCTTGGCTAAATCATTAGTAATGACATACAAAGAGAAATAATGTTCTATTTGAGTGACCTAGCCTATGGGATCTGAGCCATCAAATTTGTTCACCTCGTACAATTCTAGGAAGGCGTAGGTCTCAAGGAAGGTGGGTAGAATGAGGACCCTGGTAATGGGAAGAGTCATGGTCTTCCCGATATGATGGTTGTTCAGAAGAGGAAGGGTTCAGGGAATGACCTATCAATTGGTCAAGATGTTGGCACATTGGTCTTGGAGGATTTGAACAAAGGAATTGAGCGTGCTTATGTTGGCATTGATATTCTTCATGTCCTCCTTGTTCCATAGGTTGTTAACAATCAATGCATTGAGTTCTTGGGCGCGGCTGGTGGCCATTTGGATAGAGGTAAAAATGGTTAGGAAAATGGGATAGGGGGTGAATAAGGGGGTCAGGAAGGGTGGGTGGGACCACTGAGAATAATGGTGACAAGTGACAGGTACCACAACAAGCGGGGTGAAAAGGAGAATCCAATGGGATAGGGGCCAAATAAGGGTGCCGGGAAAGGGGTTGGGTCCACTAAAAAAATTGTATTAAAAATGATAGGTACCGCGATAATCATGGCGAAGAGAGGAATCCAATGGGATAGGTCCCAAATAAGTGTGCCGATAAGACCACTATACTATAGTGTCCTAATTCCAAAATTCTTAATAGGAAAAAAATTGTGTCAAAATGCCCAAATTTTGAACAAGAGAAATCTTGTTTGTTCCCTTTCTGTGTTGTTTGAGTCCCAGGGGTTAGGGTTTTTACAAAAAAGGGTTTTCCCTGTGCTATAGCTCTCTGATATATGTGCAGGTTCAAAAAATACTAATCAACACAATATCTCAGGGCACCAACTAAGTAGAGTAGACCATACCCTTAGCCGTACTACCCGATTACCCAGGTATTAGAGAGTATCTTCCCGAGTGCTGTTCGCGGTGGCACTATAACAGTTAGGCGACATATTGATTTATCTACAGAGGGCTTCAGGATATCTCGACCAATCCATATACATGTGTTGTCTGATGCGCTACCACTCAAGGGTGTATCAACATGGGTTACAAGGGTGGCCAACAATGTGCGCTTAAGTACTACTTGTAGTTCCTGTGTGTATGCTTCCCCGACCATGGATTTATGCGTTGAACGACATATATTTGTAGATTTAAGATGTCAGAATACATCTCTACCTTGAAAAAAATAACCCACAATTTTATTCCAAGAAAAGTGCTCTGATACCACTTGTAAGGTATTAGATCTATTATAATATCCGTAAACATACATATTGCAAAGAATAACAACGAAACAACACAACATATGAAACCACATCACCAAAATAATACTTTTATTTATAGGAAACAATGTTCACTTGCCTCTTCGAGGGGGCAACCTCCAGCAGAGCAACAATCTATTACAACAATTCTCAAGACAAAACTTCTAATACCCTCTACTCCTATTTATACTAAATCTATCTACCCAAAAGAACAATCTAGAGGAAGATCCTTCTAGAAGCAAAATCTTCTATTAGGTCTTACGTTTGACTTATTCTTCCTTATTACTGTGCCTTATTAATATCAACCTTTATTACATGGAAATCTATTATTCTACCTACGTGAGGGATTAGGGAGGCTAGGTACCTAACAAGATCCTTTATTTGACATATCAAATGTGTAAGTACATTAAGTATCCCTATTATCAATAGTAAGGAATTTAGCTCACCTGTTATTTTTGGTGCTGTTGTCGGGGATATATCAAAGGATTAGAAAATTTTCTTTGCACTAGTTTAGAAAAAAACACATGGTAAGGGGATTGACTAAAGGGAGCCATCGACAACCCCCTTTGCTGGATTTTATATGTAATGTTCTGCATTAACAATAGAGCATTTAGATGAATGGAATTTACAATTAGAGACTCAAAATAAATATCTCATGGTGTTGGAAGATCCACTCAAGCTACTAACACACTGGCAAGAAAATCAATAAAAAAAGGAAAGACATGGATATCATCTGGATCTCAATCTCCTTCCAATGAAGGAGTTTTTTTCCAATCCAACCTTGTACCAATCACTCTTAGAGTTAGTTCCACCGCTGATTCTGTATTCATTCTACATGTTGCAAAATCATAAGAATTTATTAGTGGCAAAGAAGACTCAAAATTCTAAGAAAATCTTGTGGAGGAACTTGAATTTTCTACATAATTAGTTCCTTCCACAAAATCCAACACAAGGAGATCTAAATTTTTGGAAAGAAAACATCGTTTACAAAGGAGGAGCTTCAAGTCTGCAAGAACCCTTGACTTGAATTTTCGATTTTCGATTTCTAGGGGACGACTCAAATGAAAAACATTCCACCTTTTGCTTTGCCTAATTTTCATGGCATGGCTAGTGAAGATTCGTATACATTTCTCTTCAAATTTTATATACATTGTTGAAGTTATGATTATTCTTCAGATGCTCAGAAGCTTAAATTATTTCCTGCCACCCTTAAGGAAGCAACACTTTGCTAGTTCATAGGGCTTGGAGGAAATACCTTCCAAACCTAGGATGAAACGAGACACAAATTTCTAAAGAAGTATCAAGATTACTTCAAGGCCAGAGAGCTACGATAAGAAATTTTTGAAATGACGTAGAAAGAATATGAAAGTATGGAAAATTATGTTGAGATATTTCAATATAATCGATAGAGATCAAAACAAAGCAAGTTGGATATAGATATTCTTCGAATCATTATTTTAATAGGGTTTCAAGATTAATGTATTGATTTTCTAAATTTGATGGGAGCAAGGGATGTGTCTCGATTGTCTTATGAGGACATTTGTGAGTTATGCAAGTGTTACTCATGAGGCAATGCCAAACATAGTGAAATATCCATAGATGTTGTTACTAGAGTTTTCAAATCATCTAGGGGAGGAGTTACTAGAGTTGCAATTTGAAATTTAGTAGATAAATTTAAAACCGATATTTTCAACTCTCTTAGCTTGCAACTCGATATATTACAAGAAAAAAGGAAGCAAGTAGTCACATAGTTGGCACTGGCCATATTTTGTTCCAAATTGTTATCACCATAACAATTTCTATGGGAGATCTAGTTTTCAAGACTTAGTGAGGTGCTAAACTGATGTGAAGGCGTGACAAATTGGAGGACAGGGCCAAGTCTAGCGGGAGGAGGCTAAATCTAGTGATAGTGTGGAGTTGATGGGACCCAACAAGTTGCGAATCATGGGCTCTATAGATTAATGGTCGGGGATCGTTTTGAGGGGAGAAATTGCTTGGAAGATAATTCCCAAAAGTGGGCCAAAAATTAAACCGTGGTTTCAGCTCGGGACCACGTGGTGCCACTGGGTGCATTTTGGGGCGATAAGTGGGTTGCCCCAAACCACTCTTCCTCGCCCCAGAAATCGGGAAAGTATATAATGGGGGCACTCATCATTATTTCATTATTTTTTCAAATACTGGAATGTTGAAAGTTGGAGCGAACACTCCATTCAAACTAAAGCTCAACAATACACCAATCTCATGCCTTTTCCGCTCATTTACAGGTATTTTTCATCACCACCACAGACCCTATAATTATGTCTGTAGCATAGAAAGACCCCGTGTCAAATGAAGAAGCCCTAATTGACAAAGATTCAAATGTGTTCAACACTGAAATCACCATTTCTCCCATCTCTGTGTCCAGAGCTAATCTGTCCGATAATTTAGGGAAAAATATACCCTTCCTTGAAGCAGTCTAGGCCACTATAGTCCCTTATGTTGTCGAGGTCGCGTTCCCTTTCCCTGAATTCATAGGTTGGTGCGCAGATCAATATTCACAGCAAGAGAAAGTTGTCTTAAATAAATAGGGGTCCGAGGTCCTATGTAGGGTAGAGAGTCTATTAATTTGAAGCGCTCTCGACATACCAGAGTCCTTTGTAGTGTCTGGACCATTTGAAGAAGAAAATATAATAATGGTTTATAGGGAGTGTCCATCAGAAATCAAAGACCTATTATTACAAACAATTGTCAAACCAGAGCATATTTCCGAAAGTCTGTCCCTGCCAATAAGTGTTAATGTCATGGTTATTGAAGTCCAATGGGTCTGTTCCATACTGAGTCAGATTTTAGGTCTAGATAATGACAAGTATGTGGTCGAGGTCATGTTAGGTTTTTTGTTGGCGTTTTTCCAGTCAGAGTCCAGTCAGTCAGTTTGCATCAACTTTGATAAATTCATAGCTGATAATATCCACAAATAGCTAGTGAATTTTCAGTCACTAAGACATTTCAGATATTACACATACTTGCTGAAGATTTTCCTGAAAAAAAACACGAGATATTTCCCTGAAGAAATATTCATATCCACTGAATGTAAAAGGATCACATTGCTCATTTTTATCAACAAGGTCATGTCTAGGGTTTACAACCTGATTTTCAACACCAGCCTACCAAGAGTCCTAGATGACATGAGGAGTTACTTACATCCAAATCCATAGAAAAGAGTGGGGGAATGGGTGCTGTTCATGCATTCAACAATGATATGGGTTTATGGCTGTCATGAATCCCCCTATCTTCTGCCTATTTTTCTGACACCCAGAGTCTTTTCCCTTGAGTTCCTCAGACAAAGAATCATATCAAAGATAGAGCACTTCCTGAAATTACACAAGGCATCCAACCTCAAATCTCCTTTCATCATTGGACCCTTCATTGTCAAGACAATATCATGCTTATCTTAGGTCCAAGCAAAGCTCAAAGAGTTTGGTTTTGCATAGCTATAGGGAAGAATATATGATCCACACCAGATTATATCCAAGAGGATACTGATGAACAAACATCCCCCCTATGAGCATGAACATGTTGAGGGTTTTGACAAATTGGAAAATCTAAATGTATGTGCTGATATGGAAGAAATATTGCAACCAAATCAAACACAACAAGTGGAGGCAAACTTGAAACAAACTCAAACACAACTAACTCCTCAGAAGCTGATAGTTAAAGTCCCCAAGGTAAGTGTTTACAACAAAAGAAGCAGTTTAGAGGCCCTGGGCACCAATAGTTAACAGACTGCTCCTAAGAAGATGAAGATCACACAATCCCCACATATAGTGGATCTATAGGAGGAGGATCCTAAAGAACAAGTGAATATGGATATGGTGGAAAGTGGAAACAACAATCTAGAAGTTGGGAAAGAAATCAAGCTCCAAAGTGAAGGCAACTCAATAAATTTCAACATCAAAAAGCACATCTTTGATAAGGCATCTGGATAAGCCTATCAATCTAAATAATATTTGGCAAAGCAATATGCTGAGAAAGGAAACTTGGCTATGAGTGAAATGAGGGAGTTAATCCCCGAAGTAGAAAAAATTTCTCCGCATAAGTCTTCTCTGTTCACTGTAAGAGATATAGAGAAGAAGACATTTAATATAGCAGTTTCATATGAGGATAAAGTATTCGAGATCAAGATAAAATATTAAAACATCATGCTCGAGATAAAGTGAAATTCCACAGAAATACCAGTGATATGCTATATTCAGATTACTTGGGTCTAAGCCCAAAGAATTAAAAGCTGTCAACTTATGCAATTAAGTTGGAAGGGAATTGAGGCAATAAAAAACATCCAACAGAGCTTGGTGAACTCAGGTCAAGAGGCTAGAATTTGAAGGCCCCCAGGGAGTGAAATCCTCCTTAGAAGAAAAAGACAAGCTGATTCAAATCTTGAAGAAGAAACTAAAAATGTCTGCCACAGAGCATCCACACACAACAAAACTGGTTGCTCTGGAACATGAGAAGGATGCATTTCGACAAGAGGCATTGAACTACATGGCCAAGGTATTACAGCTAGAGCAAGAAAAAGTGAATTGGTCACAAGGGTAGACAGAATTACCAAACATGGCTATAGATATACCTTCTACTGCAGAGGCTGGGCCAAGCACTGAAGGACTTGTCCAAGCTATGTCACAGGTTATCTTGAAGGTGGGAGAAATCAAAGGGCTAAAGGGAGATATAGAGAAGTTGAAGCAAGAAATGAAAACAAAAGATGAGAGGATGGATCAGTTCCAGAAGGAGAATCAATCTTTGCAGGAAAGAGTAGACAAGCTGAAAACATGGTTGAGAGGAAAAGGAATATTGCAGGGAGCCAAACACATCATCTAGGATTCTATTGTTGTTGAATATTCCAAGTTCAGGGTGTACTTGAACTTCATCAATGACAAAGATAGCATGGCCATCACAACCAGAAGAAGGTGCACTATTGTAAATGAGACCCTAGCAAAGAAACCATCAGAGTGGGCCCAAAATTCCATAAACTTGCTAAATTCCATCCCCGCTACAGAACTTCAGACCATTGGGGTCAAAGATATGACTACATTAATCATCTGGGCTAGGAGGGTCATTGCCAAGAATAACCTGCTAAAATCAGTCCAAACCAAGGCCATACAGATGGAGCAAAGTATATAGGAATTCAAGGATATGTTTGAAGAGTTTTTCATCAAAGGCCTCCCACCCTTTTGAGATGGCAAAGGAAAATTGTATGATTAGGAGGAATACAATTCTCATCTCGCTCAATGCAGAATGGATCACTCCAACTTTGAAAGCCTGGAGGAAAACTTGAAAGGAGCAACTCTGGTGGAATATTTGATTACAGATTTTGAGATCTTGAATCAGTTCAAAACAATGAATATTAGACTGCCAGACATGACGTATGCCTCTTGCATTGACATGGAGATCCTAAATAAAGAAATGATGATCTATGATATCCCTTCTGACTTGCAGTGGAAGGAGATAGTGTGACTGGGTAAAACAAAGTGCAATTTTCCAGGAACTAGCAGATAATGCCTAGATGTCACCAAAATGTCAGATCAAACAGAGGACCAAAACAAGACAAATGGAAAAGGAAGGAGCTGAAGAGTCATAGGAATCGACAATTGGTTCATGAAACATTTTGTGATTAATCATTGTAATTGGTTCCCATACCGAAACTGTCAGATGTAATTATTGTAGTCAGCTTTAGAAGCTGAAATGTTCTAGTTCAACTATTGTAATCGGTTTCTAATTGAAGGAACTCGAACTGTATAAATGTTAGAAGTTCCAAATGTATTAATGTTGGTAGGAGTGCAAGGGCACCTTTTTAGTAGTTCATAACTCAATTGTAATTTTCCGGAGTTGAATTGAATACATATGCATAAGCTTTTGAAGTCTCTATGAAAAGATTCTAATGGTGGTGATATGATATTTGTCTTCTCTCCTTGTATGTATTTCCCGTGTTCTTTAATTCCATTTGCACTGTCTTCTATTTAAATTGGATAGTTTAAAATCCCATAATTCATCTTGTGATGCTCTTGTCTTAAGCAATTTAAATTGTGTTAAATTCTTCATAACTAATTCAGAATTCATTTCATAAATGCTCTGATGCAATTACTTGTTTTATTTTTCTTCTTACACTCCGCAAACTACAATTTATAACTCAGATTCATCGCCTCACTTAGCCTTTATCCTCTCGAGAGTTCTATTGGCCAATTGGTGTTTTCATTCATTTTTATAATTTTGATTCCATAGCCCTAAGTGTCCCTCCCCTTCCTTGCCATNAACAAAACCTAGCCATTGATTGCCAAAGAAACGCCAAGTGACACAAGAGATCCCTCTCTGATTTGAGTAGGCTATTACCCAACTCTAAATTTGGTTTGTACGTTACCTCTGTCGTTTTTTTATCAACCGAACAAATTTATAGAGTGCTAACACAAATGATGAAAAAACACCCTTTACGAGACTGCCCACTAAATAATGTGGAAACTTATGCTATTTGTGAGTAGAACCATGCAACGAGTGACTGTCCTTTGTTACTTGAACTAAACGTATTATACCATGGAGCTAACAAAGGAATGAAGCATATATGTTTTGTATCCTAGAAATTACCATGTCAAACTCACCAACATGTATGATGCAAGACCCATCATAGTATTATGCTTCATTTTATCCCAATCCTCAATATCCTCCTCAGAACTTGTATCCACCCATGTCTTGTTAGAAATGGTCTCCTTAATAGGCCCAAAACCAACCTTCGCAATAAGTATGGTGAGGGCCTCCCTTTGGAAATATTCCATAACAACCAACCCAGTGACACCCACCACAACAAAATCTGGAGTTACAACAACCAAATAGTTACAACTATGATCCAATCAACATCCTCAAATACCTCCTTAAACATTGACACAACCTATTCCCAACCCAAACAATAAAGTAGCTCAGCTTGCTTAGAATAGTGAATTACCCAGCTACCCAACATATATTATTTTCCCTAGTAATTGCCAAGATATTCATTTACGATAAGGGAAAGTAATTAATAATAGGACTTCCCCAATCATTTTTGAAAATGATGATGAATAAATTCCCAATCAATTGGAAAATCATGATGATCAAACTCCTACAATAGTACAAAAAACTGTCCTAGAAATTTTAGATCAACCAGATGCATCTGGTATTACTCAAACTCCTCCTTATACATAGAGGTTAAGTTTGGGAAACCACTCATTCAACTTGTGTTTGATTTCCTAGGAGAGTTATGTAATGTATATGTCAAAATCCCTTTGGTCTAAGTAAATAAATATGTTCCTCTATATGCCAAAGCTGTCTGTATATTATGTTTAAGAAAGTCTAGTAGGAAAATGAAATATCCCCAAACCATCCATGTAATTGGTAAACTAGTTGACTTAATGTTGGAATTTTTTTTTATTACTAAATGTGTAGACCTAGGAATCCATATTGTTATTGTTCACATCAACAATATTCCCATCTCAAACACTCTAATTGACCTAGGAGATGCCATCAATTTCATGACAAAGGAGACTATGGAAATACCACAATTGCCTAGACTACATCAAACTCCCACAATCCTTCTATTACATGATATATCTACTATTAAACCTGAAGGAGTATGACAATAATTAATAGTTTTTGTGGATTCTTGGGAATATTCATTGGATCCCATGGTGTTAAAACCTAAATCCAATTTTGGTGGTTATCCAATATTTCTAGGAAGGCATTGGTTGGATATTGCTAACACATGCATTGGTTGTATATTGGGGGATATGACTATTTCTCATGGAAACTCCATGAAGAAACTTACCTTGCATTCTCCATCTAAACCTTCCAAATACTTAGAGATTTTCCCTTGTAAAAGAAATGAGGATAGTGATGACGAGATTATTCAACCATTATTAACACTTGATCAAGCCTTGACCTTTAAGGAGGGAACTAAAGATGATATGATTCATAATGTCATAACACATCCCTATTAATTTTAACATCTATTTGTTGGAAATATTGTTGTCATTGACATCAAAGATAGGGGATACTACATAAGTCCAAGATAAATATTGCAATATGGAGATTGTTGAAAATATTGTTTTTGGATATTTGATGCTCACTTCAGATACCCTATATTTGAAGGATTTTTTACTCTAAATACCTAGATAAAATGGGCACATAGTTGATATGGTTGGAAATATTATTCTGATACCTTTCCAACTATATATGTCACTCCTAACTCCTTAGGAATGAATAAATATGAATTTTTCTGTCAGCCAACTTAGCCAGAAAGTTCAGGTCATCCCAACCAGTCTTTACAGGTCGACCCTAAAAGTGAGCACATAAACACTATAAATATAGGATGGATGTGCACATTTGAAGAGAATGCAAGCAAGAAGATCAAGTCTGAGGTGCACAAGAGAAGTTGGAGAGTATTCTTGGGGTCTAAAGGTGTGATTGAGGATGAGCTATGAAGGACTAAGGTATATGATGCTAAAAAGTGCACTATTTTGAGGTTGTGATGCTATAGTATGGGATTATATTATGGGAATAATGCTATGAGTTTATCTAGGTCATGAATGATAAATATGACTAGGGTTTGAATCTATGTTTGGGGCATGAGGCAAAGGGAGGTGTTGGAGCATTAAAGCTAAAGGCATGGTGATTCTATGAAATACATGAAGTATGAAGCATGTGCCTACACAATATCTTGCTGAGTTGGTGCTCAACTGAGGAGATTGGTGTCTCCAGTAGGTTGGTACCTACACAATATCTTATTGAATTGTTTCTCAACTAAGGATATTGGTGTCTCTAGTAGATTGGTGCCTACATAATATCTTGTTGAGTTCGTTCTTAGCTAAGGATATTGGTGTCTTTAGTAAGTTGGTTCCTACAAGATTTGTAACAGTAGGTTGGTGCCTGTTATCCCCTATCCTAGGGATAACTATGGAGATTATGTCTCAAGGCCCACAGGTCCTAGACATGGAGTACTGAGAGACATATTGACTTGAGCTTGGCCCTAGAGGGACCATCCTTTCTTCAACGCCTCCATTCTATCAACAACAACAACATCCATCCCATCGGCCTGGTTCTGAAGTAGCAATGGGTCTTTCTCCATGAGGTAATGAGCCCATGTATCATGGTATGTGTCGCTCTGATTCTCAAAACATTTGAATATGTGCATTTAATTCTCTTTTGCTTCATGACGTTTGCTTGGACATTATGCCTTTTAACTTGCCCATACTTGGGGGGGATGACATATTTCCCTAGAAAGTTGGTTCCCTTAGGGATGAGTTGCCACTGGGTGGGTCTATGAAATGTCATCATCCATTCCTTCCATTCTTATCAATTTTCATCATTTTCCCTCTCATCCATCCCCTACATTGTTTCGAGCATTGGGTTTGCCAAGCTAGTAAGGGTTGGACCTTTCCTTGTGGGAAGAAGGGGCCAAAGTACCAAAGGTTAAAAGTAGTTGGAAAAAGTTAAAATCCAAGATCAAACCTTGAGATGCTTCGCCCATGGATTCCTGAGAAATCAATAAAAGGATTCTCAACACGAAAAAAAGGGGGGAACCATGAAATAAAATAAAACTCAAGACTTAGTTTGTGGATAGGGGGTCTCATCATGAGCCAACCTATTAGGTCCATGGGAATGTAGCGGTATGAAACTACTATTCATATTGTAATGCCCATATCATTCTAGGCATTAATTTAATTTCATAACAATTCATTTTCTAAACGGAGATAACGATTTCACAACATATATTTATTTTCTCAACAACAATTTCGGTAATTTAGATTTATCACACGGTAATACCTTTCTGGTAAAAATGAGATAAATGCATAACTTGACCAATACCTGATACTGATGCTAATTTCTGCTGCCTTGCTGCCTCTGCTCCTGCCGATGCACAGATTAACTCTTCCACAAACAAGCAAATAACTGCCCAAAACTACTGTCCTCCCTGCCAACTAGGAAAACTACCTAGCTCCAGGATATCTACGGATATCCTGGCCCTCCGTGCCCAAAACCTTCAACAACTCGGTGCCTCCCTAGATCAAGCCTCAGTTCAGAACACTCTGTTCCTTGCTTACAGCAAGCCAACAGTCCACAAAATACCACAGGCTCACAACCAATACAGTAGTGTACAGAAAGTTGCTACTCACAGTAGATACCGTGGTGCAGAACTCTCTGCTCACCACAGAATACAACAGTTCATCACAAGACACAGATTCCAGAGGCCCTCTGCTCACCCAACACAATAGTTCGCAGCCAAATATCACAGTACGCAGAATCTCTCTGCTTCCGGCAATTACAGTGGTCCTGAGCTCACAGCCCCGCAACATCCATCCCCACCGAATGGCCTGCACATCCCCCTCTTCCCGTCCCTTATCCCTCCCTGCCGCCTCACGCAGTAACTCTACCACCAACCCCTGCCTCTACCCGTCCTCCGACCTGCCTCCCTAATAAATTTTATTGCCTCGGGATTTATGGGCTCCCGCACCCTGCATACGCAACCCTGTGCATACGTAACTCTGTTCTTATCTCCATTCTTACTGACTGTCTTTTAAATTGGTTTATCTGATCATTGAATGC